>JAAEAE010000038.1:0-34987 GCA_013266295.2 Branchiostoma floridae x Branchiostoma japonicum | reverse complement strand
ATTCTCCCATTGGCTAAATTTCACTTTTTTTAACCGCGCTGTTAGAAAAGGGGCAAGGAGTGTGGAAGGTCTCATTCCCAACATCTTGGTTACTATATGTATTATCTTGTAATATACTAATAGATGAAAAAACCTATTACATGGCCCTCCATGACATTCGTTAGTCCCAGATCCCAGAATGTATACTAAAGAACAGGAACAGGAACGGTTCAATTTTACATCGATTTTGTGTATTGATTAAACAGATAGAAGAGTTGATAGCATTTATCTTTATGGAATAGAATATATTGCCGTTAAGTAACTTTCAAAAGTTGAAAATCCGCGTGATCATTACAAGATTGAAAGAAATATACAAAGCCTATACTCCGTTCCTTGCTCACCCTACCACTCTTCGTAAACGTATTACGTAAAGAAAGTCCCCGAGGATGCATATACACGAATGCATAATGTGAAAAAGGCATACTATCTCAATTTAAACACAAGGGTAAATGTCTTTGACTACTAGTATATGATCGAGTATGCTTGTATAAATGAGTCTACTTACATTGCATCGCATGAACAAATTCACAAGATAGCTACAGCAATACGAACATAACTATCGCATTAAGATGATGGTGGATATTACATTGTGTATGGTAATCACATGACGTAACGTACACTGCTGAGGAAGGAAAGCAAATGCACAAGGACGAGTTTACTGGGCACAGCCTAGCTAACTCAAGATTACTACAATTGGAAGTATGTCGGCCATAGCCTACTGCACTTTTAAACCCAACACAAACTCGCAGACAAACAGACGCTCATCGTCACAGTTGCCAAGGCGCCCCGCCAGCGGTAACTATCCCCCTGCTCATGTAGACACAGTCGTTTCCTCATTGTTCTGTCCCAAACGCACGCTTGGCCCAGAAGTTGCTGCTCTTCCTCTTCCTGTAGGGGTCACCACGCTCCAGGTCAACGTCCCTTCGGTCACCCTATCACTCACATCCGATCCACACGTCAGACCGAGCAACACGAGCCGCGTTCTGTAGAGAAATTCCACAACAGTCAAAGGAGAACGGCCACTGCTTTATAATATACTCACAGGTACAATGTACTGGTATTGCTTTAGGTGACTGAGATGTGGGTTTGTGTATCTGTTTGTCCGGACGAGTAGGTTGACAGCACGTGTGTATGAAGATTGACAGGTACACTGTAGAATGACAGGAGGTCAAAAGGTCGGACACAGGAAACGAGGGTGAACGTGAAGGTCTCAGAATCTGGCCGGGAGCCAGCAGGAATCAGTAGTAGTCGACATGGTTTTAGAACTCAGGAAGCCGAGGATATTCCCGGAAGTTGAAATTGTGATTTCTTTGTTGATTCTTGTTTCTACATAGCATTATTGATTGTATGAATGGGTGTTGATTAGTTGATTAGTTGTTTACTTGAAATAACTTGCTAGTCTAATCTCTGATAAACAAGTAACCTTCAGTTGCTTGTAAGTCTGTCTCGCCTTGACGGTGACCAGTCGAGCGCCGTCCTGAAAACACTGGCGTTCTGCGTCCCTGGTAACTGGTCCCGGTACTCACACAAGCTTTGAGCAGCTTTTCCTTTGGCCTACATATCGATATCCCGCCGGGCATCGTGCTGTAATGTCGAAACGTGTAGGATGTTTGAATACCGCGATAGCATGGCACAGCATTTGTACCGAAGTAAGACGGCACATATCATAGGGAGGAATGTCATTTCTGCGATATCTAGTTTCAGGCCTTACCAAGTGTTGTGAAAAGACGTCTTGGTACAGTGTAATCATCTATTTCAACATTTTTGTTACGTCACAGAAGCGGTGGATCTCTCATTCCTTGGCAAAGACTGTAGTTGTACAGTCGAAAATTTGGGTAAGTTCATCTTCTTGTGTTGGAAATTACAACTTAAACTTCCTTCATAATGACTCCTATCAACACAGATGAACTTTCAAGATTATGGTCATTGGATTTGTCTTGGGTGTAAACAACTCAAATCCATACACGAAACCTTAGAAAAGGAAAAATGACGTTTTATCGAAGACGTACATAGGTTGTCGCTCGCAGTCCAGAGTCCGTTCCTCCCGATGACGTGGTTGTAGCCAGGTGCGCAGTCAACAACATAGCAAACCACCTCTGTGGCGTCACACTGGCAGACTAACCCTGGGGAGTCTCGCACGGCCCACTCGTCTCCATCCTACAGAATGTAAAGTTGAGTTTGGTAACTTATAACATTCGCACTGACTTTCCAGAAAGCAGAAGTGTGTCAGAAGTGAATCAAAGGTAGCACAGAGATGGAAGCTACTACCCTCCTACTACTGTCATGGTCCAGAGAGATCATGAGGATTCTTTTTTTTTCTTGTAGTTGATGTTAGCGGTGTCAGACTGTTCTACGCCTGTGTCAAGTCACTCCCAGTTGTCCATGCTGCCGTCCATCACCCACGTGATAAACCAGTGTTTGTTGTTTGTTTGTTTACAGCTGATGCTCGCTGTGTCTGACCGCTCCACCCCCGTGTCGAGCCACTCCCAGCTCTCCATGCTGCCCTCCATCACCCACGTGATTAACCTGGCCGACAGCCGGGACAAGATGGCCTTTGCCATGGCGATGAGGGTCAAGGAAGAGCCCATGGATGTGGAGGGGGAGAAACAGGAGGAGGTCAGAACACTTTTTTTTTGCTTTCGTTTTACTAGTATTTACTACAGCTCTCACATATCAAGGCTTGCAAATGACTCGGGTGTTTTGAATTGTACATTCTATATAGCAGTATATGAGAAATTTTTAGTATCACTGGAAGGACAAGCTGAAAGATCACAGGAAAAATAAAACAACAGGGAACATTTCCAACCTATAGTATCTGTTCCGTATCATATCTAACTGTGAACTGTCACCTGTTCTGTAGGTTGGCAAGGACAAGCAGTCTGTGTAAGATTTGACAAAGTTTTAGGAAGATTGTCTTAGAAGAAATCTTTCGTGTCCGACCTATTTGCACTGGATACAGATGGACGTTAAGTCATTCATGGACCTCAGGGGGTTCTAACAGACCAGACATGACAATCTTATACATGTATGGTATGGTTCTGAGAGGCTTGACCTGTCACTTTCTTCCTTTTTTATATGGTGTAGAGTTAGTGCTCATGACCCATATATGGTATGGATAATCTTTACCCATATATGGTATGATTTCATATGTCGTGACCTATGACCTCCCTTTCATCCTTATATGGCATGTTGCTGACAGGACATGGAGATTGACATTGAGCTGACCTCAGACGAGGGGAAGTCCAAGGACTCGTCGGGTCGCGAGGAGGTCAGCAAGGGTGACCTTCGACACCAGCTGAGCGTGCTCACGAACCGCCACGGCAAGTTCCTTGAGTCGCTCAAGGAAGTTAAGGTGGGAAAAGAGCGGTTTTTTTTTACACATTTGGATATAAATTAGGAATAAAACCCAGAAAGTTTCAGAACAAACATTGCTTCTATAAAAACTAAAGCTGCTCAGTTTGACATACATTCTGTTTCTGAAAGCCTATTATTAACAATGTCATTTTTGTAACTAGTCTGAAAACAAAATTGGTACAACTTTGTTCCAAGTTGACATATTTATTGCTGTGTTTGGTAGATGTATGTAACCAGTCTGGAAGCAAATTTGGTATAACTTTGTCTCAAGTTGACATATTTATTGCTGTGTTTGATACATGTATGTGACTGTTTTACTGTAGCAGACGCAATGTAAAACTGCCTCTTATTGTTGCTGTATCCTGCTGTGAAAGTTTCATGTCACAAATGTAGCAATGTAAACTTGACCCATGTTGTTCCAGACGATATCGTTCCTGACAGCAGTGGCCCAGCTATTCCACAGTGCATGATTCGAGCTGTCCCCCAGCTGTGAAAATGTTGTTACAAATGTAGCAAGCTAAAACTAACACATATTGTTGCTGTTCCCCAGACGATCTCGTTCCTGACAGCAGTGTCGCAGCTGTGCCACTACAGTACACAGCTGTCCCACAGCACATGGGTCGAGCTGTTCCCACGGCTCTGGAAGGTGCTCAGCGAGAGACAGCAACAGGCAAGTGCCTACATTTATCAGATACAAAATGTAATTCTGTCGTGTAGGGTTCCACAAGGATCAGTTATGGGACCTCTTTCATTTGTGACTATTGGGGATAATCATGCCAAAGCCTCACTATTCTGATCTTTGCTTTAATCGATTAAGGAATTACGAGTAGTACCACAATGTCAAATGCATCTTTTTTTTAGCAAATTGATGTGTAGAAATCAGATAATGCTGACGTAAATAATTTTTTTCTGTCTGCAGCATTTATCAGGAGAGCTAGGCCCTTTCCTGTGCAGTGGCTCCCATGTGTTCCAGAAGGAATGCCAGCCTAGCACCGACTTGTTTGTTTGTTTGCTTGTTTGTTTACTACAGCACCTGTCCGGAGAGCTAGGCCCGTTCCTGTGCAGTGGCTCCCATGTGTTCCAGAAGGAATGCCAGCCCAGCGTAGAGTCCCTCTGACTTGTTTGTTTGTTTGTTTACTACAGCACCTGTCCGGAGAGCTAGGCCCCTTCCTATGCAGTGGCTCCCATGTGTTCCAGAAGGAATGCCAGCCCAGCGTAGAGTCCCTCTGACTTGTTTGTTTGTTTGTTTACTACAGCACCTGTCCGGAGAGCTCGGCCCGTTCCTGTGCAGTGGCTCCCATGTGTTCCAGAAGGAATGCCAGCCTAGCGCAGAGTCCCTCTGACTTGTTTGTTTGTTTGTTTACTACAGCACCTGTCCGGAGAGCTAGGCCCCTTCCTGTGCAGTGGCTCCCATGTGTTCCAGAAGGAATGCCAGCCTAGCACCGAGTCCCTCTGACTTGTTTGTTTGTTTGTTTGTTTGTTTACTACAGCACCTGTCAGGAGAGCTAGGTCCGTTCCTGTGCAGTGGCTCCCATGTGTTCCAGAAGGAATGCCCAGCCCAGCGTAGAGTCCCTCTGACTTGTTTGTTTGTTTGTTTACTACAGCACCTGTCCGGAGAGCTAGGCCCCTTCCTATGCAGTGGCTCCCATGTGTTCCAGAAGGAATGCCAGCCCAGCGTAGAGTCCCTCTGACTTGTTTGTTTGTTTGTTTACTACAGCACCTGTCCGGAGAGCTCGGCCCGTTCCTGTGCAGTGGCTCCCATGTGTTCCAGAAGGAATGCCAGCCTAGCGCAGAGTCCCTCTGACTTGTTTGTTTGTTTGTTTACTACAGCACCTGTCCGGAGAGCTAGGCCCCTTCCTGTGCAGTGGCTCCCATGTGTTCCAGAAGGAATGCCAGCCTAGCACCGAGTCCCTCTGACTTGTTTGTTTGTTTGTTTGTTTGTTTACTACAGCACCTGTCAGGAGAGCTAGGTCCGTTCCTATGCAGTGGCTCCCATGTGTTCCAGAAGGAATGCCAGCCTAGTGCAGAGTCCCTCTGACTTGTTGGTTTGTTTGTTTGTTTGTTTACTACAGCACCTGTCCGGAGAGCTAGGTCCCTTCCTGTGCAGTGGCTCCCATGTGTTCCAGAAGGAATGCCAGCCCAGCGTAGATTCCCTCTGACTTGTTTGTTTGTTTGTTTGTTTATCACAGCACCTGTCCGGAGAGCTAGGCCCCTTCCTGTGCAGTGGCTCCCATGTGTTCCAGAAGAAATGCCAGCCCAGCACAGAGTCCCTCTGACTTGTTTGTTTGTTTGTTTGCTTGTTTACTACAGCACTTATCAGGAGAGCTAGTTCCCTTCCTATGAAGTGGCTCCCATGTGTTCCAGAAGGAATGCCAGCCCAGTGTAGATCCCCTCTGACTTGTTTGTTTGTTTGTTTACTACAGCACCTGTCCGGAGAGCTAGGCCCCTTCCTGTGCAGTGGTTCCCATGTGTTCCAGAAGGAATGCCAGCCCAGTGCAGAGTCCCTCTGACTTGTTTGTTTGTTTGTTTGTTTGTTTGTTTACTACAGCACCTGTCCGGAGAGCTAGGCCCCTTCCTGTGCAGTGGCTCCCATGTGTTCCAGAAGGAATGCCAGCCTAGCGCAGAGTCCCTCTGACTTGTTTGTTTGTTTGTTTGTTTACTACAGCACCTGTCCGGAGAGCTAGGCCCCTTCCTGTGCAGTGGTTCCCATGTGTTCCAGAAGGAATGCCAGCCTAGCGCAGAGTCCCTCTGACTTGTTTGTTTGTTTGTTTGTTTACTACAGCACCTGTCCGGAGAGCTAGGCCCCTTCCTGTGCAGTGGCTCCCATGTGTTCCAGAAGGAATGCCAGCCCAGCGCGATCCACACGTTTGTTGAAGGAATCTCGCGCTGTGTACCCCCGATCCCCATCAGACCATGTGTACTCAAGGTAGGCTGTAGTTCTGGACTTCATCTAAATAAAGAGAGAATCCAAACACTGCTTATTTGATATGCCATCTATTAAATTTTGATCTGTGCTTTTTAGATAGACTTCAATGATGCATTTTGTATTTGTCAGTTTTCAGACATGTGTTTTCTTGGTCATATTTTCATACTTGTGTGTCAGGTACATGTAAGGTCCAGATGAAATATTGCTGTACCTTAAAGTGTGTAACTTTATTTATTAATTAAGGCGCTCATGTGTTTTTTCTTTTTTGTTTATTTGTTGTTGTTTGCTTGTTTACAGTACCTGGGTAAGACCCACAACCTGTGGCACCGCTCTACCCTGATGTTTGTGTTTACTTGTTTGTTTATTTATTGTTGTCTGTTTACAGTACCTGGGTAAGACCCACAACTTGTGGCACCGCTCGACCCTGATGCTGGAGCAGAGCGCCTTTGAGAGCGGCTTCAGCACCCAGAGCAAAACCAAACAACCAAACGAGTACTATGAACAGGAGGGCATCACCCCCCCAAACCAGGTACATGGTCACACCTTACACATCCTAACCCTACCCCTACCCCAACCCTAACCCTTCAGCACCCAGAGCAAGACCAAGCAACCTAACGAGTACTACGAACAGGAGGGAATCACTCCTCCCAACCAGGTACATGTTCGCACCTTACACATCCTAACCCTACCCCTACCCCTAACCCTAACCCTTCAGCACCCAGAGCAAAACCAAGCAACCTAACGAGTACTACGAACAGGAGGGTATCACTCCTCCCAACCAGGTACATGTTCGCACCTTACACATCCTAACCCTACCCCAACCCTAACCCTTCAGCACCCAGAGCATAACCAAGCAACCTAACGAGTACTACGAACAGGAGGGAATCACTCCTCCCAACCAGGTACATGTTCACACCTTACACATCCTAACCCTACCCCTACCCCTAACCCTTCAGCACCCAGAGCAAAACCAAACAGCCTAACGAGTACTACGAACAGGAGGGAATCACTCCTCCCAACCAGGTACATGTTCGCACCTTAGACATCCTACCCCTACCCCTACCCCTAACCCTAACCCTTCAGCACCCAGAGCAAAACCAAGCAACCAAATGAGTACTACGAACAGGAGGGTATCACTCCCCCAAACCAGGTACATGGTCACACCTTACACATCCTAACCCAACCCCTAACCCCAACCCTAACCCTTCAGCACCCAGAGCAAAACCAAGCAACCTAACGAGTACTACGAACAGGAGGGTATCACTCCTCCCAACCAGGTACATGTTCGCACCTTACACATCCTACCCCTACCCCTACCCCTAACCCTAACCCTTCAGCACCCAGAGCAAAACCAAGCAACCTAACGAGTACTACGAACAGGAGGGTATCACTCCTCCCAACCAGGTACATGTTCGCACCTTACACATCCTACCCCTACCCCTACCCCTAACCCTAACCCTTCAGCACCCAGAGCAAAACCAAGCAACCTAACGAGTACTACGAACAGGAGGGTATCACTCCTCCCAACCAGGTACATGTTCGCACCTTACACATCCTACCCCTACCCCTACCCCTAACCCTAACCCTTCAGCACCCAGAGCAAAACCAAGCAACCTAACGAGTACTACGAACAGGAGGGCATCACTCCTCCCAACCAGGTTTGTTTGTTTAAACCTTAAAAGTTTGTTTATTCATGAAAAGCTCAAATTGGCCTGCAGGTCGGTTTTCATTAAGGTCATGAGGGAGGTAAAGGTCAGATAAAATATAAGAGTCCTAATAACATGTTCACATGACGTGTAAGAGGCAAAATACAGTGGTTAATTGACAGCTGACTATATTTTGATTGAAACATAACTTTTTGATTGACAGCAAACTGTTTGATTGACAGCTAGATATATTTGATTGACAGCTATTTAAATGACAGCTGTTTTTGATAGACAGCTGACTGCATTTGATAGACAGCTTACTATTTGATTGACAGCTATCTGTTTTTGATTGACAGCTGACTGTGTTTGATTGACAGGAGACGTTAGACATGCTGTCCGAGTTGCACTTGCTGTACTGTACTGTATTTGATTGACAGCTGATTGTATTTGATTGACAGGAGACGTTAGACATGCTGTCTGAGCTGTACTCGCTGTACTGTACTGTATTTGATTGACAGCTGACTGTATTTGATTGACAGGAGACGTTAGACATGCTGTCTGAGCTGTACTCGCTGTACTGTACTGTATTTGATTGACAGCTGACTGTGTTTGATTGACAGGAGACGTTAGACATGTTGTCCGAGCTGTACTGTACTGTATTTGATTGACAGCTGACTGTATTTGATTGACAGGAGACGTTAGACATGCTGTCAGAACTGTACTCCCTGCTGAGAGAGGAGGACATGTGGGCTGGGCTCTGGCAGAAGAGGTGCAAGTAAGTACCCACTCTCATGTTCACAACCCCCTAGCCTTCCCCCCCCTTCATGATGTTAACGTTCCTCCTACAGGCCTCAAAATTAACTTTTTTCCCTACTGTCCCAGCATTGTCCCAAAAATAGATTTCAACTGTCCCGAAGTGAGGATGGACTGTCCCAACCCTATTTTCAGAAATTATGTATTACAACAACTGTAAGTCAGAGTACGCACGCCTGACAACCGCGGGGCGCGGGGAGATCGGACATTCTGATGTTGATTCGTTGATTATTTTCCTATTTGTCCCAAAAGTGTCCCAAAAAGATTTTTCAGTTGTCCCGGCCTAAATTTTAGTGGCCCCGGGACATCGGGACATAGTTAACTTCGAGCCCTGCTCCTAGCCATGCCAACACCCTTTGGCCACGGTACCCCCTCTGAACCCTACAGCCCCTGACCACAGAAGCACCTATGTCTTCAAGACAGTCCCATTTACCATTTGCTCCCCATAAATATTTTGGCAGTGCTTTCCATATATTGTCTTCTTAGCCTTACCTAAGCTTGTGCTGGAAGTAACCATAGTCCCCGACCCTCTAGGTACTGATGGGACTACATGTAGGTGAACCTTACTAAATGCTCTGTCCATGTGTTGCTAATGTTCCTACTGTTATTGTTGTCCAGGTTCCCCGAGACAGCCACTGCCATAGCGTATGAGCAGCAGGGGTTCTTTGAGCAGGCACAGACCACGTATGAAGGAGTAAGTAACGAAATACTGTGATCTTGTACTAGTTCATTCCTAGTTGCACCTTCTGTGATTCATGATGAACAACAAAAACATTGCAGTGGACAGGATCTGCCTGTAGCTTGTTCTTTTTGCCAAATGTTAGACTAAGTGATTGACTGTAACTGTGTCTGTTTCAGGCCATGACGAAGGCTCGACAGGACCACAACAGCAGCTCAGCATCCCCCAACATCGTCCCTGAGTACCGACTGTGGGAGGACCATTGGATCAGGTCAGGCTTACCTTTAACCCTTAAACTCTGACCCCTAACCTTTACCCAACATCGTCTCTGAGTACAGACTGTGGGAGGACCATTGGATCAGGTCTGGCTTTACCTTTAACCCTTAAACTCTGACCTCTAACCCTTACCCAACATCATCCCTGAGTACAGACTGTGGGAGGACCATTGGATCAGGTCTGGCTTTACCTTTAACCTTTGACCATTAAACTGTAACCCTAACCTTTACCCAACATCGTCCCTGAGTACAGACTGTGGGAGGACCATTGGATCAGGTCAGGCTTACCTTTAACCCTTAAACTGACCTCTAACCCTTACCCAACATCGTCCCTGAGTACAGACTGGAAGGACCATTGAATCAGGTCAGGCCTAACATTTAACCTTTGACCCTTAAACTCTAACCCCTAACCCTTACCCAACATCATCCCTGAGTATGGACTGTGGGAGGACCATTGGATCAGGTCAGGCTTACCATTAGCCTTTAACCCTTGAACTATGACCTCTAACTCTTACTCGACTCCATAAGACTTCTTTGTCCTTCTTAAGGTGTTTTAAAGAGCCCACCCTACCCCCACCAGCTGTTTTTTGTTTGTTTACATGTTTGTTTACATGTTTACAGTTGTTCTAAGGAGCTGAACCAGTGGGACCTCCTGATGGAGTACGGCTCCTCCAAGGCGCACCCTAACCCCCACCTGCTGTTTGTTTACATGTTTACATGTTTGTTTACAGGTGTTCTAAGGAGCTGAACCAGTGGGACCTCCTGATGGAATATGGCTCCTCCAAGGCGCACCCTAACCCCCACCTTGTGCTGGAGTCGGCCTGGAGGGTTCCTAACTGGGCCTCCATGAAGGATGCACTCGTACAGGTGGAACAGAGCTGCCCTAAGGAGATGGCATGGAAGGTTAACATGTACCGGGGGTACATTGCCATATGTCACCCAGAGGAGCATCATCTGAACCTGGTAAGTACTCATGTCACCCTGCTTACAACATGTACCGGGGGTACATCGCCATATGTCACCCTGAAGGACATCATCTGAACCTGGTAAGTACTCCTCATGTCGCCCTGCTTACAACATGTACCGGGGGTACATCGCGATTTGTCACCCCGAAGAGCACCACTTAAACCTGGTAAGTACTGCTCATGTCACCCTGCTTACAACATGTACTGGGGGTACATCGCCATATGTCACCCTGAAGAGCATCACCTGAACCTGGTAAGTACTGCTCATGTCACCCTGCTTACAACATGTACAACATGTACCGGGGGTACATCGCGATTTGTCACCCTGAAGAGCACCACCTGAACCTGGTAAGTACTACTCATGTCACCCTGCTTACAACATGTACCGGGGGTACATCGCCATATGTCACCCAGAGGAGCATCATCTGAACCTGGTAAGTACTCATGTTACCCTGCTTACAACATGTACCGGGGGTACATCGCGATTTGTCACCCCGAAAAGCATCATTGAAACCTGGTAAATAAAGTTCTTTTTTCAATTCCTTATTGAAATTCTTTTCAGGTTTTATGCTTAAATTGTGTTTTTGATATGCTGGGCTTTTCTCGTAGCTCGTTAATGTGTTCATCTGTGTATCTCACAGATCGAGCGACTGGTGGAGATGTCGAGCAGCCAGTCCATCAAGGAGTGGAGAAGACTTCCCCTCATCGTGGCCAACATCCACGTTCCCCTGCTGCAGGTAAGGCTGGGTGTGCTGGGTTCGTTTTTGGCAGGGCCGCAGGAAGCTTCATGGAGTCATTAGGGTTTGTTGGATATGTGTGCAGGGTGGGTTTAATGGTTGGGTGTTCAGTCTGGATAGAACTGAATGGTGGTTGCTGGACTCCTCTTTGGTGGTACTCTTAGGTGCCCAGCAGGTTATTGACCTCCAGGAAACGTCCCAGATTTACATGGGTCTGCAGCGTGGGTTAGCTGCGTAGGTTTGTTAGCAGTGTGGGTTAGCAGGGTGGGTAATGATGGGTTGTTCTCCAGGAGGCATCCCAGATCCACACGGGTCTGCAGCGTGGGTTAGCTGGGTGGGTCAGCTGGGTGGTTAGCAGGGTGGGTAATGATGGGTTTTTCTCCCTTACAGGCTGCCCAGCAGGTTATCGAGCTACAGAAAGCGTCCCAGATCCACATGGGTCTGCAGCATGGGTTAGCAGTGTGGGTCAGCAGGGTGGTTAGCAGGGTGGGTTATGATGGGTTGTTCTCCAGGAGGCCTCCCAGATCCACACGGGTCTGCAGCGTGGGTTAGCTGGGTGGGTCAGCTGGGTGGGTGTGCTGGGTGGGTAATGATGGGTTGTTCTCCCCTACAGGCTGCCCAGCAGGTTATAGAACTGCAGGAGGCGTCCCAGATCCACACGGGTCTGCAGCATGGGTTAGCTGGGTGGGTCAGCAGGGTGGTTAGCAGGGTGGGTTATGATGGGTTGTTCTCCAGGAGGCCTCCCAGATCCACACGGGTCTGCAGCGTGGGTTAGCTGGGTGGGTCAGCTGGGTGGGTGTGCTGGGTGGGTAATGATGGGTTGTTCTCCCCTACAGGCTGCCCAGCAGGTTATAGAACTGCAGGAGGCGTCCCAGATCCACACGGGTCTGCAGCATGGGTTAGCTGGGTGGGTCAGCAGGGTGGTTAGCAGGGTGGGTTATGATGGGTTGTTCTCCAGGAGGCCTCCCAGATCCACACGGGTCTGCAGCGTGGGTTAGCTGGGTGGGTCAGCTGGGTGGGTGTGCTGGGTGGGTAATGATGGGTTGTTCTCCCCTACAGGCTGCACAGCAGGTTATTGAGCTGCAGGAGGCATCCCAGATCCACACGGGTCTGCAGCCGGCCAACATCGGCAGGAACTCCTCCCTGCATGACATGAAGGCCATCGTCAAGACATGGAGGTGAGGAATGCTTTTTTTCTCCTCAATAATATCATCGGGTTGGGAAATCTGTAGATAACTTATTTGTCCACAACTAAGATATACAATGTATAAAGGATTGTAGCCAACGCTTTGGTGACTGTCTGTCAGCTTTCTCAGGAAGGTATTTTAATACATGCTTGGTGTTAGTATCCTGGAAACTGCAAACGTTGGATGAGGTGCATCTGATTTAGAACTAAAATCCCTCACTGTTCCCATAGGAACCGCCTGCCGCTGATCGCCGATGACCTGTCCCACTGGAGCGACATCTTCATGTGGCGCCACCACCACTACAACGCCATCGTCTCCGCGTACGAGGGGCACGTCCAGCACGACCCGGTAGGTTACCATGGAAATGCGTTGCTGTGGAAATGTGTTACCATGGAAACCTGTTGCTATAGAAATGTGTTACCATAGAAATGGTTACCATAGAAACAGATTGATAAACACTGTCACTGCAATGCCATTGTCTCTGCATACGAGGGGCACGTCCAGCACGACCCGGTAGGTTACCATGGAAACCTGTTGCTATAGAATTGTGTTACCATAGAAACGTGTTACCATAGAAACAGATTGATAAACACTATCACTTTATGTTTGTTCCCACAGCAAAGCTCGAACCACTCCATGCTGGGGGTGCATGCTTCGGCACATTCCATTATCCACTACGGGAAGATCGCCCGGAAACACGGCCTCATCGGGACATGTCTGGACTCATTGAGCAGGTCGGTGCTTCATCTGCACTTCTGTAAGAGCCTGCCAGAGGGCAATGCTGCACTACAGTGCTACTGTAGCCAAGGCTGGCCTCTGTAAAGAGATGGGCCATGTTAATGCAAATGCTTGTTATTGGTTTACTTAATTTCAGGGTTTGAAAAAATTTTGTCGTCTAATTATATACTTTAAGTGTACATGTACCTGTTAATGTGCTTCATTTTAGTGGTACTAATATGCTCAGATGTGCTAGTTGCCTAGTTACCTACCTTTCCTGTGTTCTGTTGTTGCCTAGTAACCTGACTGTTCTATGTTCTGTTCTTGCTAGGATCCACACCATCCCAGTGTTCCCATCGTCTAGTTGCCTAGTTACCTGATTGTTCTATGTTCTGTTGTTGCCTAGTTACCTGATTGTTCTATGTTCTGTTGTTGCCAGGATCCACACCATCCCCAGTGTTCCCATCGTCGACTGCTTCCAGAAGATCCGCCAACAGGTCAAGTGCTACTTGCAGATGTCAGGGGTCATGGGTCGCAACGAGTGCATGCAGGTAGGTTACATGTCAAGGGTCAGGGGTCAAAAGGAGTGCATGTAGCTGTCCTGAGTGAATGAGTGAGTGAATCAGAAAGTGAGTTAGTGTGTGAGATAGTTTGATTTTTCCCCAAGGACTGAAGCATTTTGAACCTTGTATATATTGGCCCTATGGCTTCTGTGGCTACTTCCTTCCAGTACCTTGAGTGTGGGCTCCCTACAGGTTTGACTGTAGTGCAGGAGAGACCCCATTTCCACACCAGTCTCTTTGAGCAGCCACCACTGTTGGTGTCAAAGTGTCCCCAGTCTACTGTGATATTTTCTCCAGTCCTTTGAGTGTTGCCTACAGACATTACTGTACTGCAGAAAGGGACCCATTTCCTCACCATTCTCTTTGAGCTGCCACCACTGTTGGTGTCAAAGTGATGACCCTTAAGCTTAGTCTACTGTGATATTTTCTCCAGTCCTTTGAGTGTTGGCTACAGACAGTACTGTACTGCAGAAAGGGACCCATTTCCTCACCATTTCCTGGTGCGATGCTTGCTGATAACCGTGTATTGATGTCCCAGAATGGAAGGGGTTGTTATAGATTTTTTCTCTCAGTGCGTCTAAAAATAGTCGCCCACCAACTTTGCTGCTAGTGTCTCTGGGGGAGGGGGGCAATGCACTTACTGTCATTCTTACCTCTGTCATTTATACCGAAGTCACTGAAGTCATGTACATGTGTATGGTTAGGGCCTTTGGGGAGGGGGGCAATGCACTCAGTTACCTCTGTCATATACTATAGTCACGTACATGTGTATGGTTAGGGCCTTTGCGGAGGGGGCAATGCACTCAGTTACCCCCAGCACATACTGTAGTCTCGTACATGTGTATCGTTAGGGTCTTTTGGGAGGGGGCAATACACTTACAGTCACCTACATCAGTCACTGGACTTGTACATGTACCTAAAAAGGAACTACATAGCTTTACGTCAGACTCTTTACTTAAATACATGTACAGTAGTTCGGGGCCCGCTCGTGGTCACTACCACCAATCGTGTAAAACAGACCAACGTAACACCACAGTTTCGTATGACACGGGCAAAGAGTGATGAATGTCACTCAAAAAACAGGAAGAACCGCGAAACTTGTAGCCACCAGTGTTGCCATTACCATATGGTGTGTATCTATAGCACTATTGCAAAGTTTAAATTAGAATTACTGCAAATACTCACGGAAAATTTAAAGACTTTACAGCATGTACTGTGGATGTGTGTGCATAGTACATGTACATGTATGTATGCCAGCATTGTGGTAATCTGTCAGGAGACCCTGTTGGTGAATTGTTCATTTTATTGCAAAATTAGATCAAGGAAATCTTAAAGGCTTTACAGTATTTGCTGTGAAATCTGCTAAACAATCTGTGCATGCGTGTGCATACATACTCGATGTTAGCACTGTGGTAATCGGTTAGGAGACCCTGTTGGTGAATTGTTCATGGCTGGTACACGGGAAAACCATGTTTAAGTGCAGAGCTTAATTGCAGCGGTATCTGATTGTGGTTCTGCCCTGAGGTACAAGTGTGGAAGTATAAAAGGTTTCTGTACTGGTGTGCATACATACATGTACAGACTGTACAATGTACTAAGCTTATGTCAGTAATTGTACTGGTGTGCATACATACATGTACATGTACATGTTCAGACTGTGCAATGTAGCATTGTTAAGCATTGTGGGAGCAGGCTAGGGCAGTAGAGACACGTTTCTTACACCGATCAATGTTATTACAGTGTGTAACACCGTCTTTGTTGCGGTCGCTTTGAAAGCATGTTCCTTGTGCAAAATGCGCTTTCTTCTTTAAAGTAACCGCACACATTCATGTATGATTTGAAATTCTCAACCTATTAGCAATGTGGTCACAGTTTTGGTCATTCTTGTTATGATCATTACAGTGTGTAATCACTGTCTTTTTTGCTGGCACTCAGAAATCATTCTCCTTCTTTTTGCATAACTATACTCTTTCTCCTTTGAAATGTACCGCACATATTCATGTATGATTTGAAATTTTCAACCTAAGCAATGTGGTAACAGTTTCGGTCATTCTTGTTATGATCATTACAGTGTGTAATGACTGTCTTTTTTTGCTGGCACTCAGAAATCATTCTCCTTCGATTTGCATAACTATACTCTTTCGCCTTTGAAATGTACCGCACACATTCGTGTATTGAAATGCTCAACCTAAGCAATGTGGTCACAGTTCGGTCATTCTTGCTATGATCATTACAGTGTGTAATCACAGTCTTTAGTGTCTGCCCTTGGAAGGCATGGTCTTTTCGTATGCAAGGCTCCGAGTCTTCTTTCTTCCTTTGAAAGGTACCACACGTATGCATCATGTACAATGTATGATTTGGTATCCTCAACATTTTGGTAATTATACATGTAGGTTTGGTCATTAGAGTGTGTAACTGTGTTCTGTGGCTGCCCTTGAAAGGCATTTTCTTAATGTGAAGCTACGTTTTTTTCTTTCTCAGAAGCATATTTTTTGTAGATGTTGAATACTCTTGTTCATGGATGCCTCTCAGAACCAGGCTTAACACAGACGTACACTTGTGTACTAATAGAGTATGTGGAGAAGGACAACCTCAAGCCAACCGTTCACACTTTCGCCACATCTTCAGAAAAGACGCTGGAGCCGCATGTTCCCCGTTTAGGAGCAGATGTACACTTGTGTACTGTGTGAGCCTTACTGAACACTGCCTCTTCTCAAAAGAGTTTTGAGGATTTAAATGAGGAAGAAAAATCAGGAAATCTTACTAGAAAAAACTTTTTCCTGGGAGCATGTTGTGTTGAAGACTTTTTACCCAGTCAGACAGGTGCACCTCTAGTTAAGTCTAAGACGTTCAAGCATCCCTGGCTTAGCATCTTATACAAGGGGATCTTGTCTTTATCTCTGTTGTTCATCTGTTTTGTCATTTTAACTATGATGAAGGGGGTCGTTAAGTCATGATCTCATTTCAAGAACCCCTTGAGAAGATTTGGGGGTGATTATTTGAAATCAGTTATCGTGATTATGATAAGATAATCATTCTACATGTCGTAATGACAGCATTCTGGGTTTGTCACAATGTTGACTGTAAAATGAAGCTTAGACTGAAAAACTTTTAATTTGATTTCTTTGCAGGGTGGTCTTGGTAAAGGTAAAGGTACGTGTAAACGTAGTCCCAGAGCCAGTTTAAGGCCGTAAGTGCAGTGGGTTGTTATCCACTGTGTCCAGGGCACGGTATTGGCAGACGGAGCCCATCCCTCTCCTTCCACCACCTTATACCTTCCCAATTAAAGTCATGAATGCAGGTACCTGTTTTTTTACACCTTAGTAAAGTGAGGAAATTTGTGTTAAGTGCCTTTCCCAAGGACACTGTGTCAGCGTTGGTGGCTGTCAAGGGGCTCTAACCCATGGCCTCTGGGTTCTGGGACAAACACCTGGCTGTTACGCTACCCTACCCCAAGTGACCCCACTGTCTTAACTGAGCCATTTCATAGTTTAATTCTTCAAGTGAAGACCTTTGTGAACAGATGGTAGTGTCTTATCCAGACAGAGATCTTCCCAGATGTCTTGAGGGTTTCTTAGACTCAGGAGGATTCTGTAGTCAGACATGAGGTTGGCGGGATTCCATAGAGGACCCGAGGGAGTGTGTTGATGTGCTGTTGGTTGGTTTGTTTGTGAACTCATTAACGTTAAAGTGATGAAGAAATATGTGTGTGACACAGGACAGACAATGGATGCAAAATTTTAAGGCTAGAATTGAGAACACACTGAACTCATGCTACTAGATTTTTATAATTTTATGTGATATGCAAGAGAAGCTATTTAATTGCACAACGGATTACTGCACACTTCTTTTAATTGCATGGGATCCCAATCGCAAAATCCCCAACCAGTGCTGTCTAGCTGGATAACTGATTATTGCATCACCTGGATAATTGTGCGAAATATGCTGGCAAATGTGCAGAATACACTCCCAACATTGCAACATGGTTCCCTGTGTTTTGCTGTGGATATGTGCTAACATTGCCCACAATGTTTGCTACATCGCCCACAATGTTGCCATATCGTATCAGACAAGGTCACAACAGGGCTCGGTCAGAGGTTATCAGAGCGGTCCGTAAACAGTGGCAGGGCTCTTGTTAAGGTCAGAGGTCATCCATTAGACAGCGTTCGTGCTCCCGACGGACCCGTGATTGACGGACGCGCGGCTCTCTCCGGCCGCCGTATCACAGCTGATGAGATCGCTACGGAAGGATGACAGGGCGGGGTCAGAGGTTATCAGGCGCGGACGGCGTGACATCGTGTCAGGTCAGAGGTTATCAGGCGCGGACGGCGTGACATCGTGTCAGGTCCCCGCGTGTGTGATTCCGACAATGGGGTTTAATCACGATGGAGTTTAGAGATTAGCGCAGGATTTATGTAGGTCATGAAGCAACATAACTGGAGGCCTTGTTCTTGTTTATATGACTGTGCTTATAGGTACAAGCCTCTTGTTTGCTTTTTACTCCCTACCCAGTTAGACAAGCACTTCCACATTCTAAAGTAAACACAAATTCCAGGGGAAAGTTTGTGCCCTTGTTTTCATGCGTAGAGAATTTATGAGGTATGATTTACAAAGCCAGCAACATGAGTACAAACAAGCCTATTATTGAGCCTGGTATAGAAACTGGTGTCAATGTCTAAATCCTGGAAGAAGAGCACAAATGCCAGGAAAGTGCTCTGCCTCTATTTAGGGTTGGATCATCCTGGAACAGACCTCTCAATGCCATGAAAATGCTCTGCCTCTATATATGGTCGGGTCATCCTTGAACAGACCTCTAAACGCCAGGAACATAGTTACTCTGCCTCTATATATGGTCAGATCATCCTGGAACAGACCTCTAAATGCCAGGAAAGTACTCTGTCTCTATATATGGTCAGATCATCCCGGAACAGACCTCTATCTTAATGCCAGGAAAGATCCTGCCTTTGTACAAGTGATCATGACATATCAGTTGACATAGATTCCCAAATACAGGAAAATAAGTACAAATTCCTGTTGGAAGTCCAGCTTTATGTTGTTAAGCCCGGTATAGAAACTGGTATTCATGTCTAAATCCTGGGAAAAGAGTGCAGGTTTCAGGAGGAAGTCCTCTGTATGTTTTTGAGCCTTAGCTGGCAGCTGGAATTGATCTTCAAAATCCAGGAAAAGAAGCGCAAACAATTTCTTCTGTGTTCTACTTATCCTGGCGTGGAAGCTGGTATCAATATCCAAATCCAGGAAAAGGAGCTCGGATTCTCAGAAAAACCCTGCCTCTGTACTTCTGATCCTGACATAGTAGCTGGTGTGGACTCTCTAATCCAGGAAGGGGGGCTCGAATTCCGGGAAAAACCCTGCTTCTGTACCAGCGGGCTTTAGATACAGCCAGGTATAGATTTTCAAATCCTGGAAAAGAATCCCGAATTCTAAGATAAATACAGGCCCAGCGTGAGAGTAAGCCTTGCACAGCAGCTGGAATGGTGTCTAAATCCTGGAAAGTAATATGAATTCCGGGAAACAGTCCCGCATCTCCGTTTTTAATCAGACGTATTGACCTTCAAATCCAGGGGAAGAAGCGCAGCTTGCAGGAAAGTCCTGTATCTGCTTTAGAGATCTGAAGTATCAATCTTCGAATGCTCCTGCATTTCTGAATGAACCAGTTATGTAGAAGAGTTGGTCTTATACATCGAGTTGGTTTCATATGTACTGAGTATGTAGTTCTGTGGAGTCTGGGGAAACGTTGTATATTATAAGCTTGCTTGTCCTGTCGTTATTGCTATGAATCGTATGATATTTGTATGTAGTGGAAAGTGTGTGGACTCTGTGGAAATGTTGTCTATAGTTTGGATGTCCTGTCATTATTGATGTCTGTATCCCAGGGCTTGCCCCCACCCAAGGTCAAAATCATCAGCCAGGAAACCACACTGGGCAAAAGATGCGGCGCTCTCTCGTCGTGATTGGATCGTGAGTGATGATGATTGGACAGGAGGTCGGGGGTTCGGTTCCCGGCGGGCCCGGGTGTATCGATAACGTGTGAAAGATTTAGCGTACGTGATGTGTTATCATATACTCGTGTCCCCCGGGGTATCTGTGCGCTCGGGGTCGAAGGTCATCAGATATGGCCTGACGCAGCCCAGGGGAGGGTTATATGTGTTAGATACTGCAAATGCAAACTTTTGCGGTGGTTTAATGATCACGGTTTTCGCAGAGGCAAATTCACCGCAAACTTACACAAATTTAAAACCACCTCGAACATTTTCCCATGGCAGTAAGACACTCCAGTGCATGATGCTATCTTGAACTTAAAACCACAGCGAAGAGTCCTTTTTCCTGCTACCGCGAAATTAAATCCCCGCGAAATTAAATACATTTACAGTATCTGTGTTGAATATCCCTGTCTTTTTAAGATCTTAGTACGCCCTTCTGTCCTGTTTCTGAAGAAAGTCCTTGAAAAACGATTATAGTGACCCTAAATGTTTGTGATGAGTTGGCAGCAATTGCTTAAGATACTTGTATGATGGATTGGGTTGAAAATAGCTTTTTTTCCGTGACATAGAAGTGTTCCATCATGTTGGAGCATCAGTGTGTCTGTCCGTGTCTGTGTCTGAAACATGGATGATATATAACGTCTAGACTTTCCCTGCCCTTGAGAAAAGATAAGAAGTAAGCTGCAAGGAGACTGGGAATGTTCCTTCATGTACACAGATGTCTTGTGCAGACAAGACGATGTTCCAACTTCCTTCTGGGACGTCTTGAAGACATGGCGCTGCTTATCTTAACACTGGAGGAAAATAGCAAATCTTCAACAAGCCTTGAGTTGACATCTTAAGTGGGCCCAGACCAAGCACAGAGGGATGAAATTCTAAGAATTACGAGGGGCGTGCAATAAGTAATGGTCCTGACCCACTTCCAGTTGTCTGATCTAAATGAAATTTTGCATGTGTAATAATTCATATCTCTATGGGTTATGTTGCAAAAGACAGCTCTGAACTAATTGTGGTTTCTGATTTACTCACGCTCGTACCCAGCGCCGCGAAGAAGCCATAGGTTTAGATTGTGGGCTCAACCAATACACAAATAAAACTATATGGAATCCACATCTGTCATTTTGTTTTGCTTTATGTTTGTCTCAATTACCTTAGCAAATCGTAAGTTGTGTGACCATTCTGTGCGTCTCTATACAACGTGAGACTGTACCCCAGTTAGCTAGCGTTTTCTACAGTTACCGAGGCGAAAACAAGACGAAAGTTTACTATTTCGGGGGTAAAATGTTGCCACAATGGTGATACGTTATATCAAAGGGAACTTTAAAATGTACCTAATTTGGTGGCGCTGCGAGAGTGTTAGATTACCCCTCTAGATTGCCGAGAGGGGAGTTATGTCACGGAAGGGAGTTTGCTACGGTCAGCGCGTTTGGCCTTCTCCGCGGACGCTGGTAGATTTGGAATCAAGATGGCGCCCGCATATTTAATGAGCCCGCTGTTGCCATGCGGGATAATGTATGCAAAGCGCCGACGGAAGCCCGAGCGCGCCCGAGCGCTTGGGGACCCGAGAAATAATGATATGCAGCTGCTGTGCTACGTCACGATCTGCCAGAAATAGCACAGCGGAGACACGATCGGGGTATTTTACAACCAAAACAAAGGACGGTAACATTCTAACACCGTGATGCTAACCATGGCCGAGCTCCTCTGGCGGCAAAAAGGTGCCAAAATGAAGACATTTGCATTTATAAAAGCCAGAAGATCAAAATCACAACGGTCTGGAGATGGCGGAGAGTCAAGAAAACGACGGAGAAGGACTAAAAAACCTGAAAAATACCGCTTGTCGAGCCTCCAGAGAGGGGAGGGTGCCGTGCCCCCACCATGACTGCGTCGGCAATGCTGTGTTTTTCCAGAAAGGAGCCGGCCTGGACGTGCACTATCGTTCTAAACACGGCACAAAATCGGACGCCACGACGGAAAAAACAGCGAAGCAGAAGCTGAGCCAGCTGTGTTTCGAAGAGATGAAACAGAAACTACAAGATATCGAGGTTCGTATGATTTTTAAATAAGTTTTGTTCGTGTATTGATTGGAGATCGCTTACTGTAATATTTAACAGGGAGAAAGAAATATCTAGGATCTTGCCTCTCAGTGTCTCGGTATGAAATAGATATCTATGTTTTCCAGCTCTGAGTTCGTAGTTTAATATTTGTAAATCTTCTACTTTTCTTTGCGTAATTATGAGTAAAGTATGTAGAATTTTCCAAACTGCCGCATGTGCAAACTGTTAGTGCTACCAACAGACATGATAGGGTATCTGGAAGTCTACTTTGAAGGGAAGATGTCCTTTTCCTGTACTCTCCAAGCAGAGGTTAGGCTCTGGCTGTTTTTTCAACGTTTTTAGGTCGTTTTTATCAGGCTTTCTTTTTTCTCTTTTTTTTTTTGCTGTGGCCAACCGTGGACACAGCAAAAAAATATGACAAAATAGAAAGTCCGATAAAAACGACCAAAAAACAGCCGGAGCCTAACCTCTGCTTGGATAGTACTTTTCCTGTATATTCCATTATTGATTCATTCCATTACTGATACCTGAACATAAGTGAAATTTCTATGCCATAGTTGCAATCAATGGATGTTGGGAAATGCTGAAATAAAACATATCCTGGGTTTAATATTTACTGTGTCCATTTCTTGTTGTTTAAAAAAAACTATGGCACACAAAAGATAGCACACTGTACTTATGTTGTTTGTCATTTTTTTCTCTTCCAGGCAAATGAGCAAACAGGTGAGGAGTTTGCAGTGACAAGCGTGTCCTTTACAGTAAAAATCACAGCGACAAGACCAGAACAAGCAGCAAAAAAGGCAGGTGTAATTCTCCATGCTGGATCTTTCCTTCATTCATACTCAAGTGGGCTGCCACCGTACGCTGTCACTGTCCAAGGCAAAAGCAAGGAGGTGCACTACCATCTCTGGTATGTTTTGGATGTGCACGGCAACATGAGGTACCCAGCCATTGTTTGCAAGCCCTTTTTTGTGAAAACGTTATTGGAAGAGCACCAGTCCAACGATGGTACCACCAACAATGCCGCCCCCCAACCATTTGGAGAAATTGGAGAAACAGAAGATGGTATGGAAGATCCTTTAGAGGAGTGCCTCAGGAAGGTGTTCAAGATGCCGTCTTTCCGCCCAGGACAGAAAGACATTGTCAATTCCATCCACACTGGTCAGAACACCTTTCTCGTAATGCCAACAGGTGGTGGGAAGACACTCTGCTTCACATTACCAGCCCTCCTAAGGAAAGGTGTAGCAGTGGTGATCATCCCCTTGATTGCCCTTGGAGCAGATCTGCTGAGGAGGTATGAAGAGAAGAGTATTCCAGCCGTCTTCCTGTCCCATCTCACTGCAGAGGCAAGTCTGAACACCACCATCCACGACCTTAAGAGCGACACTCCAAAAACAAAGCTGCTTATCACAACACCCGAAAGTCTCATCCACAAGCCAGTGGTGTGGGACTGTGTGGCAGGACTCCAAGAAAGGGGTCTTTTGGAGATGGTCATCGTGGACGAGGCCCACTGCATGGACCAGATGGGTCATGAATTCCGCCCTACCTACCTACAGCTCTCCAAACTTGCAGAACTGCAAACACAAATTGTTGCCTGTACAGCAACTGCCACCCCCACAACAAAGGAGTTCATCATCACAAACCTTCAGATGGGGGAATGCCGTACCTTTTACCACTCAGTGGACAGAAGGAATATTCAATACTGTGTGCAGTTAAAGGGGAAGACGAGGGAGGTGTGCCATGGCCAGGTGTGCGAGGTGGTTCTGGAAAACAAGGATCAGTGTGGCATCGTTTATTGCCAGACAGTAAGCGATGTCAAGGACATCCACTATCACCTACAAGAAAACGGGGTAAGAACAGTAAAGTACCATGGCACAGGGACAGGGACAGAACGAGAGGGAGGGAAGACAAAGTTTGTTGGACTGGCAGAGAGGCCTAAAGGATGTGCTTGTAGCGACAAAGGCGGCAGGGGCAGGGATAGACAAACCCGACGTGAGGTTTGTCGTCCACCTTGGCTGTCCCTCCTCTGTCCCTGACTACCTACAGGAATCGGGACGTGCCGGGCGGGACGGAAGGCTGGCGAAGGCAGTCCTGTTGTACAGCCCAAAGGACAAGTCTTTGCACGTAAAGAGGATCGGAGAGATACAGGACGAGGCATACAGGGCGGGAGCTATCAGAAGACTCTCTGACATCATCAACTTTTGCGAAACAGAACTGTGTCGAAGGAAGATTTGTTGGAGGCTTTTGCAGAGGATACGACCTCATTTGAATGCAACAAAACTTGTGACAATTGTCTCAACCCAACTGTGGCAAGAGAGATTGTCCTGACCACAGAAGCTGCCAGAATGGTGAGGTGCGTGTCTGCTATCCGGCATACTGTGACACAGCCACCTTCATCTCTACTGGCTAGAGTTTTCCTTGGCCTTGGGTCTGGACAAGAGGTGAAGAAGCAAAAGTTGGATCAGCTACCTGAGTTTGGTCTGGGAAAAAACTCTGGCTTCAATCTCAAAATGTGTGAAAGATTTATCCGCAAATTAACTAGGATAGAGATTCTTCAAGAGGTACTAGTGCCTGTGAGTGACACTCGCAAGTTTGCCTCTCTGTACATCCTCCCAGGGAGGATGGCAGAGTCTACAATTCAAAATGATGTGAATGTCACCTTATTCATAAGGTAACTTTTTATTATGTCTATGTATATAGTTATCACGATGTTTATGTATATAGTCATGTCATGTAAGCCAATGAGGGCTATATGATAAGAGTATGAATGATGTAAATGTCACCTTATTCATAAGGTAACTTTTCATTATGTCTATGTATATAGTTAGAATGATGTTTATGTATATAGTCATGTCATGTAAGCCAATGAGGGCTATATGATAGGGTTTATTTGGAAATTATACCTCTTTCTTTAAGTGCATCTATTGTCAACTTGCTTCAATCATTTTGGTATCAGTGTCAACTTGTATATTTATGACAGTATATTTTTTTGGGATTTATTTCCTGTTTGTAGCAAGGCTTCCTTGTAATCTGCAGCTATTCTGAGTCAGGGTATTTGATATTCTTTCGTGATAGAACAACATGTATTTAACATCGAGGGAAGTACAATGTACTTCCATAATGTATGACTTGTTCCTCTCAATTAGAAGGGATTATTGCCTGTCTATTTTTACATAAATGTTGTAAGAGGTTTTGTATGTACAGCTTTTATCTCAATACATAACTGCTGAATTGACTGGAAGCTGTGAATTGCTAAAGTAGAGAGATAAGTTAATGGAGACCATTTCAATTGTTGTGTTATAAAGCTCATCTCACACTACAAATGACAAGTAGAAGTAGTATGTATATACATGTCTTTTATTTACATGCTTGTAAAGTACAGCTCAAAATTACATCATACCTCTTTTAAGTGGGTATGCGGTGTGAATTACCATGAATACTCAAACCTAGAGTACTGATAGTACATGTGCAGAAGTAGTTCTTAAGATAATACAGCCAGTGTAAATCTCTAACAATACCTGCACACCTTGACATACCAATTTTGTGTTATGCCTTAAGAAATAAATGGCAACATTTGCAATGACAATGAAAATTTAGTTCACACGAATGCTTCCTTCACACCACTGGTAATTTGAATGATTCACAGTTAATAGTATGCAAAATGTAACAACCTTCAAAAGCAACTGTCCCTCAGGTACAATAATACAGAGATGCCTATCACATTTTGTCTGATAAACAAAACTTTGACTTACATTTACAACACATAAGAAAAATAAGCCGCTGTACTCACACAAAAAAAGTCATATTATAGTTGTACAGATTCTACTATTATATAAGGGCTGGGTTTGGCAATAACTGCTGAACAGGAATACAAGGCAATGGTTCCAGCTGTAATCTTTCAGCCCTAATCTAACATGTCTATGTATAAATCTATCAATCACCATATTAATAATACAAATCACTGTTGGCACATTTGCCATGAGCACAGAATACACTCTTCTCCTCTGTGGAAAGATGCCAGACATAGTCTGTCAAAGTTTGACCTGACTTTGTCACAGCAGGTACTTCATTCTCAATTCTGCAAGAATATTTTCCCTGTGCACAGAGCTGTCATTTCTGTAAATTTAGTCTCCAAGCAGACCCTACGGTGCCTTAGAGATAATATCAAAGCTGGCAAAGGAGTATAGCCCGCCAAAGGGAGATAGCCCGCCAAAGGGAGATAGCCGGCCAAAGGGAGTCAAACGGGTGCCAGTATACCAAGTCCCTGGCCAGCTTTGATACTATTTTTAAGGCACCGTAGGGTCTGCTTGGAGACTATGTAAATTCTGTCAGAAACATTTATACGTAACTGAAGACATCGCGAGAAAACATACAGTGAGTGTAAAACATATCATTCTGCAGGCACATTTGCCCTGTACACAGTTTGAACTCGCCTCCTCTGAGGATACACATCGTACATTTTCCTGTCAAAGTTGGCCTTGACCTTTTCACGGCCTTTTACATATACATCAATACAATCATTTAGAACAAACTTGCCACTGAAAGGATATGCCTTGGCCTTTCGGCGTTCAGTGTTGTGGAGAAAGAACTGCTCCTTCAAGCAATACATGCAGACCAAAATCTGGTCTGGAAGTGCTGAGGGTTCACTATGGTGCTTTGTGTGGTGAACATCAAAGCCACCTCTGGATTTGTAGCAAGCCCTCGCACTTCCTACCAGTTGCAGGTTCACATTCAACCTCTGCAAAGTTTTCAGTGTTGTTTGGCCTGAGCAATACTGCTTCAGAGGCTTCACAATGTAAGACTCAACATACTCGTCATTTGCAATATTGTGACCAGCCTTCCCTTCAACACTTACAGAGCAATTCTGCCTAACCATCATCCTGGTAGCAATCGGCCATGCTGCTGTCACGTTTACAACATGCGACAGCGCCTCAATCCAATAGTTCTTCTTCTTGGATTGGGCAAATATGGGCAACAACACAGCCAAACAGTCTCTCTAGCAGCACCTATCCCATTCTTAATCGCACTATAATACAACCTTAGCAGTGGCCCAAACAGGTTTACAGACTGAATCCTATAGCGAAATGCCACATCCTCTTCTGAACAAGAACTTATCCACTCTTTAAACTTAGTTAGTAGCAGTGTACCCTTATCTGGACCACAGCTTGAAAGCTCTACTTCAGTGGGGAACATGTCAGACTGTTTGAACTCAAGTACAGCACAAAGACCATATCCGTAAGCCACGTCTCGATTGGCCTCTCTGATTAGCTGTAAATTGTTCTCCTTAAACTTATCCTTACCATACGTTTCTTTTTTCACTTTCTTTCTCTTGAGGACATCAGATGTTATGTGATAGAGTCCTCCGGGACCTTGAGACTTAGCAAAACACTCTTCAACATAACCTGCAGCATGCAGGTCCCCTGGCATCTCTGCAGTCCAGCCAAATGCAACCTCGTCACTTAACCTGCAGTGCCTGTGGTTTTTGGTTGTAAGGCCGTCCCCAACAGTGACATTTGGGGCATTCTTTCTATGGAACACATAGCCATCGTCACTGACATGAACTTCCTGTATCTGGCTAGCCAGGGTATCGACTTCACTGACACTTTCAACCCCCTCACCTGAAAACTGCATGTAAATATCTATACCTTCAGTGGCTGGGGCTACATAGTTTTCCAATAGGAACATAGTGTCATTCTGGCCCATCCTTCTAGCAAGGGTTAGTGGAGACGGAAAATGCATGAAAGTGATACCGTCTACGCTTACTCCCTGGGTCTCCAGGAGACACTTAACCATTTCTGTATCATGCCTGAGTACAGCGAGACAAAGGGGTGTAGCTCCACACCCTTCTTCACTATCTACATTTACACCTGCAGCTACTAGATACCTTAATAGCTTCACATTTCCTGTCTCTACAACTACGTGGACTAGACTACGCTCTAAATGATCTACAATTCCATCCCAACTGTCCCTAGAGTCCAGCACGTACTTGGCAAACTCAGCTGTGTCTGCTGCATTCCCTGCTCTCTCTGCAACGGCAAGTCTGTCCTCCATATTCGAAAGAACAGTTTTCATTTTCTCGTCTCTGTCCTTCCATCTCTGCTTCAGAGAACTGAGATGTCGAGAGTTTACAGGTACCTCCGCGTCATCTTCTTCCAGTGCCACGTCTGCTTCCCCCCTCATCATCCCAAGAGTCGGCTGCAATGGCGTTTAGTAGAACGGTTTGATCTGCCCTGTGTTGATTTATACTTTGGTTGAATTCATACCTCTTTCTGGCTGCTGTGATGTCAAACTGGATGTTGTGTTCATTAAACGGCAAGTATTGGGTTTGACTTCTTTCGATTGGAATGCCAAACTCTCGAGCAAACTCTTCGTCAATACAAGCTGTTCCAGTTAATGTTGCCTCATTTTCAGTTGACAAGGGAAGTATGAGTATGTCCGATTGTTTACATTTCAGTGGCTTGCTGCTGGTTTGTGTTTTATTACGTGGGTTTTGGATGACTTGAAGGACTGTCCTGACATCCATGCTTTTTGTTCTGCCAGGGTTTTCTGTGACTGTTGTCGTGTGTCTTCTGGAAGTTGGTTCAGACCTATGTCTAGAAGCTCAAGGTAAAAACTGTCCTGGGCCTCTTCCCATATCTGTGCCAATTCGGGATGGGTATCGATGAAAACATCATCCACAATGACGTCTTCCACGGGTTTCTGAGGCATCTCTGCGGTGTCCTTTGCTTCGAAAAGTTCCTTGATGCCTTCCAGGTCTGGCTTCAGCGCCATCCGAACAGTGAAGTTCCACATCCGTGGCTTCCCTTTTAACACTCTCATGTGGCGCACGGCTCTGAAGATGTTGATGTTGTCATACGCAAATATGACAGGTCCATTGTCGCCAAACTTGCAGTCGATGACGGGTTGAAAGTTCTTCAGTCGCTCCCCCATGAAGCCCATTAGGGTGTCCCAGCTTTCTGACAAGCCGAGATGCTGTAACAGTGACACAAACTGTTTGCCGGCTCCGTAAGACACTGCGACAAGGCCAAACAGAATGCTCACGTCATTGCTGGCTCGGGCGCTCCGCAAGTCCAGCAGGCCACACAGAGCGTGTGTCGCACTCTTAAGCTTCACAGCATCAGTTTTCAGCTTGTTTTTTGAACTTCTGTCCGTTACAATTAATGTCCATAAAATGGAGTGTATGAGGGGACAGCTTTCATGTAGAGATTCGGCCAGGTGACTGAAGAATGTTTCTGGCACTTCATCAATGACTCTGTCCCTCACACCCAAGTTCACCATGCTTTCAAACTTCTTCATTTCCCTCTGACAGCCTTGTTCGTTGCTCCAATGACAGGTGGTACCCACTTTTCATGTGTTCATTAAGGCTTTCGGCATGTTCCTTATACAGCCGTACAAGGGTGGACACAAGCTTGTTCCTTTTACTCCACAGCTCCGCAAACTGTGAAGATGCCTGCTGCTCTCCACCAAACTTGGCGATGCTTGCCCAGCTTTCCTCTAGCTCGAGGTCGACCTTCTCGATCAGTTTTCTAATGTTTTCAATTTGATCTGTGCTGCCTGTGCCCAGCTGCAGATTACCCAACACGGGTAGCTTCCACCTTAAGCCTTTCAGAATCTTGTGGTGCTTGTCGTAGTCATAGGAGAACACAGAAGCCGTTATTTTACAAAGTGACCTCCCTGATATCCTGGCACCCTCTGCCAACGCTTCCTCCTCCTCCTTGTTAGAACACTGCATGGCCATTTGTTTGCAGTGAGCTTGCACCTGACTGAGTATCTCGTCCTGCGAAAGGCTTCCTTCCTCGCGATGACATTCTTCCAGCCTTTCCAGCAGGTATCCTCGTACAAGCCGAGCACTTTGTTTCATTTTGTCTCCGTTTAGCAGAAGGCTGAGGAAGGGACTTGGATTTGGGTGTCAGAGTTCGCTTCTTGTCTTTCATTGGTGTTTTACTTTTAGTCGGTGTAGTTGCAAGTGGCGGTGACAGGTCTGGTAGCAGGCTAGCCAGTGGCTGGTCATCATCAGATGTCGCTTCTGCGCCTGTTCTTAGTGTCTTTGTTGGGGTTGTTGCCAAGGATGGTGGTAGCAACCTGGCCAGCGGCTCATCATCCGATGACGTGTCACTGTCATCCATTTCTGCCATTAAAAAAAAATGGTTACTAGCTGACAAGCGTGATCATCATTTATACAAACTTACAATACTTTGTTAACTAGTTTGCATATCAGACCATAAAAGTAAAGCTTACCATCAAAGGTATCCTATAAACAGACTGCAAAATGGAACTCGTTAGACAGAAAAGCCTGAGTCATAAATTTGTCATACCAAAAGAATTGTAATATATGAGTTTGTAAAGCATTGCCTCACCTGAATATACACACTCTTCACTTCCTCCAGTAAGTCACTTCCTCCTTGTCGTCAAGCTAGGACAGGAATATCTCAGGACACACCTAACAATGGGAAAGTTTTATCAGGGTGGTACAAAACAGACTGGCATTCTTTCCAAGAAAAACACATGTAGCTCTAATGTACTTGGTCATCCAGCTGTAAGCCACAGATTATATGCATCCAAAATATGAACATCAAAATTCAAATGGCTGATTCTTGCTTTACTATCCATTTCTAAATTAGACCCCCCCCCCCCAAAAAAAAAGAATTTGAGCTGGGAATTCATAAATGAAAATGGCATTGCTAAAATAAATATATAAAAATGTAGCAAAAGTTATACATAATAACGCATTACTCCCCCAGCAAATGTATCCTAGAAATAGAGAGTAAATTGGGAGCTGTTTGAATTTAAGGTACCCACCCTGGAGGCGTTGCCAAAAACACCCCCCCCCCTCACGTGAATGAACTACTAACTTTCCACTTCACCATACCAATCATCAGCAAATTTGCGGCGAAAATAGCAATCGCCGCCAATCTTTGTATATCAGAGGGGTACATAAATGAAATATGAAGTTCGGGGGGCGATCTTAATGTGTCTACAAAAATACGCGATAACTTTGAGCAAAATTACCAAGATCGTAAACAGCATGGCGGCCATCTTTTCCGATAAATAACATCCGAGTTTAGCCTACCGCATCGGTCTACTAAGATGCACATAATCCAAAATTTTGCGCCGATGGGAATATATGGTCAACATAGTATGGCCACAAATGATATAAAAGTGCAAATTTTCCATTTGGAGTAAAACGACGCGATGAAAAGCGTGCAATGTATAAACTTGCATAAATTACGATAAATTTTTTACAGTTTTCAAACCGACATCACGAGTCGTGGAATCCTATTCAGACAATTATTTACCTTGTTCCAAAGACTATTCGCATCGTAGATTACACATATAGATTTTTGGAGGCACTCATGTATCTATAAAGTGTGAAAAACTTACCTCGAAATCGGCGACTCCCGTGCAGAAATCGGCGACTCTCATGTAACCAATTCTGGCAGCGTCCTGACGCGCCAGTAGCTCTCCTTCCCAGGTTTATATCGCTTCCCCAGCATGCTTTGCGCGGAAAAGTTACACTCGTACCCAGGTTACCCAGGACACAAAGACTTTAACACGAAAAGGCGCCCCGCTATGCTCAGTGGGCCCGGGGCGTGGATCTAATTAAAGGACGCTGTGGAGGAGCGTGTGATTTACTGGTGTTTGAACTTAGTCAGGTGCGAAATGGACCAGGTGTGAAATGGAACCAGTTGAGTGTCGCGCAGTGATCCGGTTTTGTATTTGAAAGGACGCACACCAAAGAAGACTTTTGATGAAATAAATGAAACTTATGGTGATGATGCCCCCATCATATGACCTTGTAAAACGCTGGCATCCTGATTCAAACGTGGCTGGAAGTCTGTGGAAACAGCTCCAGACCTGGTCGTCCCTCTTGTGCCATTGATGAGGCATCAGTTGGAGGACCAACCTGGGGTGTCCTACAAAATCGGTGTCCAGAGCTGCATCAAACGATGGGAGAGAAGAAATGCATAACTCTGGGTAATTCCTATGAGAGAAAGACTAATAACTGTGCCAAGTTTCATTAATCTCCTGCTATGGGAAATGGGTCAGGACCATTACTAATTGCACGCCCCTCGTAAGGCCTTGGGCAAGGTGAACAAGGAGGAAGACTGCAAAGTATTGAAGTCTAGCCTGGAGTAAACATTTTAATTCTAACATGTCTTTGACATGTTCAGACAAAGACATACACAACCAAGGAGAAATGAAGTTCTAAGGTTTGTACTTAAGGTAACAGCCATGGCAAACAACAAGGAAACAGTTAATTGTGAAGAAGATGGTTTTAAAAGCCTTAGATGAAGACTCAGACAAACAAGGAGACAGGAAACTCTAATGTTTGATCTGAGTCTTCATCAGAGACTTTGGCAAAGTTTGGGCGAGGTCCAAGTTTCTCCTGCAGACGTCAAACAAGTCTTCAACGAAAACAGTGAATCTTTAAGAAACCTGAACTCCAATCACATTCTAAGATGTCGTTAATCACTTCTCAGACAGACAAGAAGGTATGAAGATCTACGACTTGTTTTCAGGCTTTGTTTGGAGACGTTATCAAAGTTTGTGCGAGTTCCAAGTTTCTCCCGAAGACGTCACGCCCAGACAGGGTGACGTGCCATGAATCATCTTTCCTGCAAGGGAAGGGAAACGAGCCTTAGGATTCTTCTGGCTCTGGCAGACTTATAAGACGTCTTAAATAAGCCTGCGGAATCTTTGGCTCTGCTTGAATTATAGGAGGTCTTCAGGAAGCCTAAGGAATCATTTGCCCCAGTTGATTCATGAGACTCTTAACTGGCCTTAGAGGAGGACTTACCGAATGAGAAGAAGAGAGATCCTTCTGTCCCTGAGGTCTGTCTGCTGTCTGCATCTTATTCCTTATCAGTCCTCCTCCAGCTGCCCGTGAGTCTTGTAGGAACAACAGTTTGTCTTGAGGCACTACTGGGGAATTCTTCAGCTGCCTGTGAGTCTTGTAGGAACAACAGTTTGTCTTAAGAGCCAGAAACTGGAGACCTTCAGCTGCCTGTGAGTCTTGTAGGAACAACAGTTTGTCTTGAGGCACTACTCTGGAGAATCCTTCAGCTGCCTGTGAGTCTTGTAGGAACAACAGTTTGTCTTAAGGCACTACTGGAGAATCCTTCAGCTGCCTGTGAGTCTTGTAGGAACAACAGTAAGTGTCCTTGAGGCACTACTGGAGAATCCTTCAGCTGGCTGTGAGTCTTGTAGGAACAACAGTTTGTCTTGAGGCCAGTTCTGGAGACTCTAAGGCTATTCCTGTGGGCTGAGTATATATTTAGTTGGAATGTACAAACATGTAGATACAGTAGCAAGTTTGGATGTAGGGATTACAACAAGGTACTGTAAATGCAGTACTGTAAAAAGTTCGCGGGGATTTAATTCGCGGTATGCGGTAAAATGGACTTTTCGCGGTGGTTTTAATTTCGCGGTAGCACCATGACTGTAGTCTCTTACTGTTATGGAAAAATGTTCGCGGTGGTTTTAAATTCGTGGGGAAGCGGGCGCCGCGAAAACCGCGAACATTAATCCACCGCGAACATGTTCTGCATTTACAGTATAGGGGAAGGTGAAGGTAGTGCCTATAGCCTTTTCTAGGCTGTAGGGCAGTGAGGTTGTTATGAAAGCTGTGTCTGCGATTCTGTATTAGGAAGGAGGAAAAACACACTCCTGGAAGCTGACCTTCCCAAGGGTTCTCTGCAGGGATACTGGGCTAGCCGAGGAAGACCTGGTAACAGTCAGGCAGGTAGCAACATAAAAAGCTTACATAATGATTGTTTTTACCATCCAGGGCTTGTCCCCCACGATCTGAACCACCTCTCTAGTTGAATAGATATTCTTTGTGATGTTTTCTTCCTGAAACTATTGGCACCCAGACCAGCTGCTTCCAGCGAATGTTATCCCCAAATATTTTGCCCTAGGGGTGGCTAGAGACCCTAATGACACCAAAAACCATTCCTCATTTCTCCCACCATGGGACTTGTCCTTATGATGTTGAATAAACATTCGTTATGATGTTTCTCCATGAACTTTAAGGGACCCAGACGAACATTTCAGCCAATTTTATTCCTGATATTTTGCCTCAGGGCAGCTTCCAACATCATCAGTCAATAACTGATGTCTCTCCTTACGTAACCCCGCCCTGCTGAAGGTCAGGGTAAAACTCACATCTATCACATCAGTACATGGACATACAGGCCTGGGGGGACTGTCAGAAGGTACACTCCTTAAAGGTCAGGTCAAAGGGCACGGCTTATATCGCTAGAGGTCGTGTCAGAGGTCGCCACAGCAATCTTGGCAGGTGCCATGACTCATGATGTGTCGCCGCCCCGCTGCTGTTTTTCACTTCATCGTTGATGTGTGTTACGTAAACAAGTTATTCATGGATGTCTTTCAGGCTTTTTTGTTTGAACCTTTATTAATCATGAGAAGCTCAAATCAGCCTGCAGGCCACTTTCATTGAGGTCATGAGGTTCCAGATAAGATTATAACAGATGCAGATTCATCAAGTCCTAATAAATCTATCCTATATCATTACAGATACATGGTACAAAACATATAGTAGATCAAAAGCTCAGTGTTCAACTTCATACTTCATGTCATTTCTTTTACTTCAAGAGTCTCTTAAAGCTGTGGATGTTGAGAAGATTTTACACTGTTTCTGTTCACCAACTAAGTAAATTGAATGTTATGATGATCACCTCTGGCAGGGCTGTCATTGTTTTAGACATTTATGAAAAATGTGAAGACACGGGGGGTCATAAAAGATGGGATGTAGGATACAACTTGACATGCTGCTGTCATGCTACATGGGCCTGTCCCTGGTGCTGAATTCACAGTCGATAAACTGTTTAAACATTAACTGTTATATATTTGTTTTGTATGTTGGGCTTCTTTTGAAATCAGTCTCTGTCTGACTGAAAGGACCACCTTGTCGTTTCCTAAGATGAATAAATAAAGAAAAAGCTGTGTGTGGCTAGATATAGCTGGTGTAAGGATTGGGAGTGTTGATGTGAAGAGATGTCACTGT
>JAAEAE010000016.1:25000-35715 GCA_013266295.2 Branchiostoma floridae x Branchiostoma japonicum | reverse complement strand
TCATCATTCAAATCCTCCAGAGGAACTCTGGGAAGATGCAGAGGAGGAGCGGGAGGGTCTGTGGTTTCCGCTGATGGAAGTGATGCTATCTCCGCAGAGGAAACACAGGGACAGTCTCTCACAGGAACAGATACAAGGTATTGCTTTTTGTCTTAGGATTACTTTTTGTGGTAAGGCCATGCTCTTACTTACTTACTTATCCTCTTCATCCCGTGTGGGACATAAGGCTGTGATAAGTTTCCTCCACTGGGGTCTGTTCTGTGCTAGGGGCTGAGCAGCATCCCAGGGGATCCCAATGGCCGCTAGGTCTTTAGCCACAGTACGTCTCCATGTAGTTTTAGGACGTCCCTCTTTTCTCTTCCCCTCAGGGGCCCAATGTAGAGCAACTTTGGGAATACGGTCATCCGACCATCCGCAGAACATGGCCCAACCATTTCAGTCTTGGCCATGCTCTGGGAACTCCCAAACTGATGCCAGAGTGCGAATGAAAAAAGTGTGGCAAAAAAAGTTGCCGTGCTATAATATCTATATTGTGCATGGTCAGTTCAAGGTTGGACTTAATGACTGAACACACACACAGGTATGGTATCACTGAACAATTATAGATTCTTCATATTTATTCTTTTACAATCTTTGTCTTTGACCTTGGAATTGATTTTGGCATTCCTATGTGTACAGTTTCTGGTATTTTTGTGTAATATGTGGGCATATTTTTGTTTCATTTTGGACCTGCTGTATATATATCAGTGCACACACACACAAAGACACACACGCAGTCATGCATAACTCACACACAACACACACACACACACACCAAATTCTTCATGGTCATGGAGGTAAATATTGAAATTTCCCTGAAAAAAGATGCTGCAATACTTGATAGTATTCCTGTCAACCCCCTCAGCGTACAAGGACCTGACACGGCACGTCCTGAATAGCATGATGGGATACATCGCGCTGCCATCCATCCTCCAGAAGATAATGCAGGACCCGGCGTACAACACCGGCAAGTTTGGGGAGATCCGAGAGCTACTGCTGGGATGTTAGACACTTACAACTATGAACAGGTGACTGTGTGATTTAGGTATTCATTGAGGTAGTCTTTTGTCAAATTAAAGGTAAATCTTCCAGCCAGATAAAAATACAAAAAATTTCACCTGATGTAGTGTTAAAAACTTAAAAATATAGAATGATGATGGTAATGTAGATTATAGCTTACACAAGAACTCTCACTCTCACACAAATTGCAGAATATTTGACCGTGATTTTACAGTCATTATGATTTTTGTGGGGTTCTAAAATGCTGTACATTGGATAAAGCAATGCAAAAATGTCAATGCTACATGTAGCCAATGAAGGAAGTATTGAAATGTTACGAAGAAAGTGAGGCTTTAATATTTGTGTAAAAAACTTTACCAGCAATATCAAAATCATGTTATATTTTTCTGCCATGTTTTCCAGACATTACTGAAGACTACCAACAGCCTGTTGTCCCATGACCTGCACTGGTCCCTCTGTAACCTGAAGGCAGCTGTAAACAAAGGTCTGGTACCCAGACAGGAGGACTGTGGTGTGTGTGGGCAACACTTCTCCATTACTGAGGAGCAGGACTCGGTTATAGTCTTTAGGTAAGCCCTTGTAAAGCTCAATTCAATATAGTCGAAACTCAGGGGAAATTCTTAGTAGTCTAAGAGAAACACACCCAGCAAAGAGTAGATATCTCCTGTGTGTATCTTCCTTTTTTCCCTACTTAGAGGCTTCTTAATGTTTGCTTTGGCGGATACATATCCAAAAGGTTTACTTATCACCAATTAGAGACTGTCATTCCAATGTGTTTCTCATTAGTTTCATGGTAATCAATCATATATACATTGTACATTGTAGGTAAGGGATGTCCCTGTAGCTCAACTGGTAGCAGCCTCACAGTTGAGCTCCTGGGTCCAATTACATTATAGTTGGTTGATTACTAGGAGACCCCAGTTCAATCTTGGGAAGGGCATGTCGGTTGGGGCTATACCGGTCTTTTAGATGGGAATTAGAATGGGGGTCACAATAGAGGGGGATTGCTTTGAGCATGTTGAAGGGAAACAGCTAGCAAAACCTCCCAGTTAAACTATTACAGCGACACATGCACAAATGCTGCTGAAAATATAACCTTCTTGGTGAAGATAGTAGCTGTAAATGCAGAAATGTTTGCGGTGGTTTTATGTTCCCAGTTTTCACGGTGGTTGCTGCACAGGGAGCTCAAAACCACCACAAACATTTTTCCATTACAGTATGACTACAGTATGTGGTGCTACTGCGTACTCAAAACCCCCACAATGCTCCATTTTCCCGAGCCCCAAAATTTGAATCCATGCATTAAATTTTACAGTAAGTTAGTATACATATTAAATTCTGTCACTTCATGCTTCTAACTCAACCTAAGATCTAGCCTGTGTATTCTGGCCAAAAAATATCCTTGACCAGATTTTGCCCAGGGTATATTCTAACTAGTATTTTTTTAACTCAATCCAGCCTGTTACACCTGTAACTTGGAAATTCCATATCTCCCCCCAGTTGTGGAACATGCGTACCATACATCGTGTCTTCAGTCCGTTGGCTGTTGTCACATGATCGAGGGGACGCCCCATTGGTCCTGCTCGCTGTGTAACGTGGCTCGTCGGGAAGCGAAGACCGGTCGAGGCAGGACGCTGTCATGGTCAAGTGCAACTGCGGCCAGCAAACAGGTTCAGACTAGTAGTTGTTTAGTTACTGTTACAGTAGTAGTAGTAGTACTAGTAGTAGCAGTGTTTATTTTTTATTTTGATGCTAACTAGAAGTACATTTTTTGTATATATTGGTCGATTTTCCTGTCGATCTTTCGACAGATGCAGGCAAACAGTCACTTGTGGGTTCAGCAACTTTTTATGGTAAAGGAGGGATGTGCAATTCTTTTCTCCACCCTCTCATCTACTGACGTTCATAGCCCCCACAGGTGCAGGAACTGCCACATGTAAGACGGCCCCAGCAGATGCAGCTTGGTTATTTGAAGTATACACGAGTCAGGGGTAGGAGGAACCCCTTGCACCCTTGGTCGGAAGTCCTCCTAGGAGACGGAAACTCCAAATAACAAACCTGCATCTGCTGGGGCCGTCTGCAGTTCTTGTCCCTGTGAGACTTAGTGATCCAGTGGACAAGAGGGTGGAGAAGGACGTGCACATCCCTCCTTCACCTTAAAAAGTCACGTGCAGGCCAGGCAGACGGCAAGTACAGTAACTGTCTGCCTACCATTGTCTTCCGAGGCAGATGGATGCCAACAGGTATTGGAAGGCAGAGCCCATCCCTCTCCTTCCACTGCCTTTTACCTCCCCAACTGAAGTCAAGGACCCATTTTTACACCTAGGTGGAGTAAGAAAAGTCCATTTCCCAAGGACAAAACCTCTAGCCATGGAATGCTGGGAATCGAACCAACGACCTTTTAATCTCGTATCCGCTAGCCTAGCCACTTTAATGCTACTAATCATTTATAATGATCATATATTATCAACATGCTTTTTCTGACATTTCAGGTTGAGCCCCTCCCATCAGGTGCTGTCAGTCAACCCCGTTCCCATGGCGACGCCCTCCTCTCCCCCCCAACAGGAACTCTCCTACTCCCAGCTACAGAAGTCCTTCAAAGGTCCCTCCCGATTGGCCATCCTGGCGGAACTCAAGAGGGCGGCAAAGTACGAAGACTCCGGCAAGCCTCAAGACCAAAGAAGATCTTTAGTAGTAGTTCAAGCATCTTACAGAACGAAAACTTTCAACTTAAAGTTGCCGCACCTCCTGTTATAGAATAGAACCTTTGCTAATAATGTGTATAATACCTCCCAATAGACAGTCATCCTTGAAAATCTCAAAAAAGGTGGCCAATACGAAGACTCCGGCAAGTCAAAGACCAGAAGAAGATCTTTAGTAGTAGTTCTAGCATCTTACAGAACGAAAACTTTCAACTTAAAGTTGCCGCACCTCCTGTTATAGAGTAGATTTGTAAAACGAATTCCAGTTGGCTATCTTTGGCATATATAGCTCATGTGGGCGGCAAAGTACGAAGACTCTGGCAAGCCACAAGACCGAAGAAGATCTTTAGTTGTAGTAGCTCCAGTATCTTACAGAACGAAAACTTTCAATTTAAAGTTGCTGGACCCTCCTGTTATAGAGTAGATTGTAAAATGACATCCAGTTGGCTATCTTTGCATAAGCTCATGAGGGTGGAAAAGTACATTTAAGACTTTGGCAAGCCTCAAGACCAAAAGAAGATCTTCAGTAGTAGCTCCAGTATCTTACAGAACGAAAACTTTCAATTTAAAGTTGCTGGACCTCCTGTTATAGAGTAGATTTGTAAAACGAATTCCAGTTGGCTATCTTTGCATAGTTCAAGAGGGTGGCAAAGTACGAAGACTCCGGCAAGCCGCAAGACCAAAAGAAGATCTTTAGTAGTAGCTCCAGCATCTTACAGAATGAAAACTTTCAACTTAAAGTTGCTGCTCCTCCTGTTATAGAGTAGATTAATTATTTTGTAAAATGACTTCCATAGCTCATGTGGGCAGCAAAGTACATTTGTACATGTAAGACTTTGGCATTCCGCAAGACCAGAAGAAGGTCTCAGTAGTAGTTCTAGCATCTTGCAGAATGAAAACTTTCAGCTTAAAGTTGCCGCTCCTCCAGTAACTGTTATAGAATATAAATCCCAAGTGACCATTCTTGTGAAGTTCAAGAAGGTGGCCCGTCAAAGATGTCGACAAGTCGATCTTCAGTAGTAGCTCTTAGCTTCTTACAGAATGAAAACTTTCAACTGAAAGTTGCAGCACTTGTTTTTGATTTTGGTCTCAATGTCTATTCGTAGAGGTAGCATTGCCATTTTCCAGATTTTGAGACCGAATGTCTGATAGTATTTGTCTTATGATTGAATGTTGTATCAAAAGGATGTAAAGTATACAATACACTGCAAATACTGTTCAATCTAGAAGTACAATTATATCAATTTAATTGTAACATGCAATAATGTGTAGTTCATTGACATGTACATGCATACATGTGTTTTTGTATATTGTAGGATAGATTTGGCTCTATACTTAGGGTCCGCAAATTATGTCATCCATATAGTCAAATCAACATAGCCTTACCAGAAAGTTATACCTTCTCTATCTCTTTCTTTCTGTCCTAATCATTTATTTTAGGACCAATGTTCACTCTAACAGCAATATAGTCTATTAGCTGTGGCATCAGTACCCTAAGTTTGGACACGGGCCAGGTGTAGAAAGGGTAGTAGATCTCCCGCGCCCTTGTCGCCCCTGCCCGTAGAACAGCTAGAGCAGTCTCCTCTATGGGAGCGGCTCCTTTTAGCCACTTTTCTCCACCAGGCACAGACTGCAGGAACAAGAAATATAATATAGAGAGTTTCTTATGAATTTCTGAATGCCATATAGCGATGTCCATCACTTATGTTGGTGTTCCTCCCCTTCCCTTCTTTCTTTAATCAATCCCAGCTATCTCTAATTACTAATATGGGTTTATTGATCGTCCCCAGTCTACTAGATTGGATGCCTATGGACTATACCACGCTCTTTCAGGAAATGGGGGTGTCGACCTGTAATGCTGTATTCCAGAAAGTGTTGCTAGTAGATGTAACATCGCAATGACTCTTCCTGATCTCATTAACTACCCATACATGTGCAAGTTTGTAGCCCGGTATCCAGCCGTATTCTAGCTCTCGGAACGTAGAGGTCCCCCGATTCAAGGCCCGCCGTGCCCCCGACGTTGTGCCCTTGGGAAAGGCACTTTACACGACCTTCCTCACTTTATCCATGGTGTAAAAATGGACACCTGACTTCGGTCGGGGAGGTACAATACTACATTTAATTTACCTTCTGTCTATACTTAGCATGTGGCACTGTTAAAATAGTACGTATTAACTTGAGTACAGTGCCACATTGTCCTCCTCTTTCCAAAAGCCTGCAATATAAAAAGTATTCCACGTGATTTTTCCTTTCTTCCTGCGCACAAATCAAATGCAATAAAAAAATCGTCAATCTACGATTTTTTTTTCATCCTACCTGAAATGTTTCCGCAATTCTCGGTGTCCAGATTAATCCCAGAACGGCGAAGGTGACGGATACTTTCTGGTGAGCTTTCATCAGTTCCACACGGAGGGAGCTGAAGAATCCGTCCAACGCGAAGTTGTTAGTACAGTGGAAGCCGTCGTTTGGCCACGGCACCTTTCCTAGCAGAACAACAGAAAAGAACACATTTATTTATCGTCCAGAAAGAAAGAACGAAGGAGGGAAGAAAGAAAGAGGAGAAAGAAAGGAAGGAAGAAAGACCTTTATTAGTACAATGGAAGCCGTCATTTGGCCACGGCATCTTTCCTAGCAGAACAACAGAAAAGAACACATTTATTTATCGTCCAGAAAGAAAGAACGAAGGAGGGAAGAAAGAAAGAGAGGAGAAAGAAAGGAAGGAAGAATGACCTTTATTAGTACAATGGAAGCCGTCGTTTGCCTGAGTACCATCCGTATTCTACCGGGGCTCCTTACACTCGCTACCCCTAAAAAATACACTCCCTGGTTGTACCTAAAGAACCTTACTGTATGCATAATTGCCAACCTGATGAAGTTACTTACGGATGCTCAATATAGCAAGCTTAACGCTACCCAAAATAGAAGAGATCACCACGATGTGTCCACTACTCTCCTTCAACAGCGGCAAGGCCAAAGAGGTCAGCCGGACGTAACTGACCAAGTTCACGGTCAAGTAGTCCACGAAGAAGTCTACATCAGGGTCCTGGTCCCAAGACCTACCCACCAAGATTTAATTGTGCACAGATCCGAGATTGGATCCAACATGGTTCAGCACCAAGTAGTCCAGATGACCTGAAGTAGATTCAAATTATGATTTTCACTTCATAAATGGTAATAAACAGATCATTTCTGGAGGTTCAGCTACTTATCTCATTTAGGCCACGGCAAGTGAAATTTATGGATGACATCATTTCATTAATTGATTTTCGGTGTCTAGCAAATACATATTTACGAAAAATGCTCTTACAATGGAAAAAAAACGTTAACAGAAAGCACCCGTCTCTGTCATTACCTTCGCCAAGAAGGTTATATTTTCGGTTATGGCCTGCTGTTGTGTCTCTATATGTAGGTCAACAGCAGCATATACTTGAGAAGCTGAGTAATAAACTATGGATTTTCATAATATGTGGTATTTGATGTGGTACTGCAGCAAACTTCAATTTTTGACATCTCATGTTCTGATTTGGATTTGAAATGGTACTTATACCACCGATTTTAGTAGTGAATTCTTGGCAAAGCTTTCGTAGAATCCGAATGAAGTGTATGAAGCGCTAATGATCTATATAATCACACGCATTCAACTTTTAGACGTTCTTTTCGCCTTACCAAATTTCTCCTTTGCTATTTGAATGGTTCTCTCACAGTCCTCCGCCTTCCCCATGTCCCCGGCCACGTAGTGCGCCTCCTGGGCTCCCAGAGACATCGCTTTTGCTACGACCTGAAGGACAAAAATCAACCTAGAACAAAGCTAAACTTTCTTCCAACACAAAACTACACACGGATCAAATTTTCAACGACCACTGTCGCCTTTATCCAAAGTTATATGTATGGTACGTTGTCTATAAAACCTTGTTCGAAAAACAAATCTCCTGTAGCGGTCAACGTTTGTTTGTTTGTTTGTTTGTTTGAACCTTTATTTATCGTAATGCTGTTATTGTATATTGTAAAGTTTCCAGGACTAGCCCTTGATAATAGCCTCCGGCTAGTTGGGTAGCCCTGGCTGTATTTCTCATGACTATACAGCTGAATAAATCAAATCAAATTAATACCTTAGTTATGAAGATAGATAACATAGTATTGATCCTGAAGAAGGCGACAGTACTAGTGGTCGTTGAAATTTGGATCCGTATGTACTTTTGTGTTGGAAGAAAGTTTAGCTTTGTTCTATGCTCACTACAATCACAGAGGAGTTTCCATGATAATAATCAACCTAATAAATTAACTTTTTTTTTGGGGGGGGGGGGGGCTCTTCCAACAATAAAGATCCATAAGGCACAATAACTATGCACACATCAAGGTATCACTGCATCATTGATCTTTTTATGGTCAAATAAACAGGAATATGTATTTATTTATTTTTTGCAATGGTCCATAGTACAAACATAGTACAAACTTATTTTGAAGCTGATTGTATGGTTGAATTTTTTTTTGCATTTTTGGAAACGGCAGAAAATTTCACTGGTACTACATGATCTCAGCAGATTTATGTTAAATATATATATATATTATTATATACAGAACTGAAACGATATGAATAGACGCCCCCTCACTACTTTCAGCCTGTTCTCCCTCCTAGCTGTGATGAGGATCTTTGCCCCCAGTCGAGCGTACTGGTACGCCATCTGTTCCCCGATACCGGTACTGCAGCCCGTGATGACGACCGTGGCCCCCCGCAGAGACACTGTGGGTAAAGCAAAACCTATATTCGTTACAAACATTCACAATTATGTAGAGATGGCCATTGCACGTTTTGACTTTATTTATCCGGAAGACTATACTTTCAAGTTTAATGCCCGTACCACGCAGAATATTATATAAATTGTTTTTAGTGGCGTCAGTATCAGTGTATGTTAGTATGCAAATAGGTTATTTGAGCCTCTGAATGAATTATAAAGAGTGTTGTTTTAATACTGTTCCTTACCTGGATTGAAACCATCGTATTTCCAGTAGATCCTAACGGCCAAAGCACCGAACAGCAACAAACTAATCCGCAGCAAACGGTCGCAACATTGTTTGGTCCATGCATGTGACGAAGTGAGTTACAAAGGTCGAGGTGGACTGTGACTTGGTATTAAAGTGCAAGGCTTAAAAGGTCTTGATGCCCACTTGGGAAATATGGTTAACACAAAATACGGCACAAGTAGACTTTTTTTCTTGATGGGGGTCTCCAGAACCAACTGGAGGGAGTACGCCCAGGACAGATCAACCTGGTGCGAACTTTCTATGTCTGTAGCCGCTATGGATCAGACTATGATGCCTGCGAATGATTGATTGATTGATTGATTGATTGATTGATAATAAGCAATGAATATGCATAAGCTGATGTATAAAATATTTCTGATTGTGATATCAGTGGTGTGTTTGCATTGATTTAAATGGCGAACAAACATTAGTCTGATTCGATGTATCGGTGTACCCTAATATTGCATAGATAACGCGGATTTGTTTCATCCTAGTGACATTTGGAAGTTATGTGAATGTGAACATCGTTGAATATAAATTATGCAAATAAGGACCATCTTTGCATAAACTATATTAAAATGCTGCTTTATACTTTTTTCTTAAGATATAACTTTCAACTTCCGTTATTTGGGCGAAGGAGATGATCAGCTAATGTATTTATGTAAAGGACCTTAACACGTATCATAGATCTGTCATAAAGGTTAGAATCATTTGGCGAAGGTATGGGGTCGTGGAACTCTAGTTTGCCATAGGCACCCTGTGCTGTGAGATTCGGAAACATCCGGAAACACAAACAGACAGACGAACCCAAAACTATACCTGTCATTTTTCATGGAGATCTGTTTTTTAGTTAAAGAAAAGCAAAAAGAGTAAACGGTAAATAAGAACAGTGATTGTAATTTGGAGGCAAAAGTAACTCGAGCTTTGATTAACTTTTGCATTCTAACGCGTTTGTCTTTAAGCTAGAAGACAGTCTCTCTGTGGCTCGGCCTACCGTAGTTAGTGTAGGCTCTCTACGGGGCCAGTGTAGCTCTCAGCCGCTGGGTAATCGTTCACACCCGGTAGTATTTTCACGCGGTCGGACTTTGGCCCTATATTATCCGGCCGGCAATTAACTCCCACTGGGCAAAGTCTATAAACCGCGTGAAAAAACCTTCCGGGTGTGAACGATTACCCCGGCGGCTGAGAGCTACACTGGCCCCGTAGAGAGTAGACACTAACTACGGTAGGCCGTGCCACTAGTAGACTGGATTCCAGGTTACTAGTAGTTTGTCCTTTGACCCACCGCCACGTCGTCGGGGGCTTACCGAAGGTTTCGCTGACGTAGGGAAAATCCCCAAGATTCGGTGGACGTTTTTGCAACATGCACGTCGAAGGTTCAAGTTGATACAATCGTCAAGTTCTTTCTGAGTCTACAATGAGAAGGAAAGATGATTCCTGAGATAAGTTGACACTACACAGCTACACTAAGCTGGTGAGTCATGATTGGCTATTCAATTCTTTACAGCAATTACTTGAAGTAGGAATTAAGGGGAGAGTGCGGAAGTGAAAGGGGACAAAAGTGAAAGTGATGCGAATCTTTGAGGAAATAGGGTATAAGTAGAGTAGACCTACATGATGTACAAGCATTTGATTCTACTAAAAGGAGTGAAGTCAAATGACAATTACTGTAAAATGTCCTTGGTTTAGAAAACTCCATTCCTAATGTACGTATATCAAGGTAAGGACGCTTACGATATATTGTGTGGTCTTGGCCATGGGGAGGGTGAGTTATTTGTTTTAGTCTTTGAGGCTTGGTTTGTTTACTAAATATCTGAAGAAATTATGTTGTTAACTTTTATTCTAGACCTCTATTTTGTAGGCTGTCTAATTGTTTGTTTTAGAAATTGGGATGATAAATCTAATTCTACACATCTACTACGTTTAATAGAT
>JAAEAE010000016.1:0-20000 GCA_013266295.2 Branchiostoma floridae x Branchiostoma japonicum | reverse complement strand
ACACCATCCTCGCAAGCAGAGGAACAACATCCCAACGACGATACGGCCACCAATTTAGCAGAGATACATCGTAAGTATGAGGAACTGGTGACCTTAGTAAAGGAGAACGAGGGACAGGGAAAGGAAATCATGCAGAAGCTGCAGAAAGAAGTGGAGAAAGACGCCAAGAAGGATTGTCTTCCGTCGTCGTCGTCTGTCTTGATGATGACAGGTTCTGCCGGTGACGTTACAGAAGTTCCTCTCTGCTCTGTCCATGTGGGTGACAAAGTGAAAGTCTCTGCATCCACATTTGAGCCAGTATTCCTCAAGAGCCATGCTGTTGAAGACGTCCTATCAACGTTCATTGCCGTGACCACAGAAACGGGCAAGACGGTCGCACTCTCGAAGAGCCATCTCATCGCGATCATCAAAGATGGAAAGAACGTCACTGTTGCCGCCAAAGACATCGCAGAAGGCGACATGGTTTTCACCGTCGTAGAGTCTACAGAATCCCTGGTACCGGATAAGGTAGTCAACGTTCGCTATGTGCTGAAGAGCGGGCAGTACTGTCCACACACGTACAGTGGCTACATGATCGTGAACGGTGTGTATGTTTCGTGCTATACTGACAAGTTGCCGATGAAGTTAGCGCACGGTCTTCTCCTCCCTCTCGGCTGGCTACATCGCACCTTCCCCCGCCTGTTCAGGCTGCTATGCGCCCCGGAGGAGGTAGATGGCGTGCCGTGGTGGATGGGCAAGCTGGATGACATGCTCACGTGGTGGAAGACACGTTAACAAACCTGTCGTATAAAGCAATATTCCAATATTCATCTTTCCCAAGAAGGCTATGTTTTTGGAGAGTATACTGAGTAACTTGAGAAGCTGTGGATGGATCTCTATGTTGATTTGGTATGTGGGTTGGGGTCGTGTAAATAAGTTATGTATCTGTATCTACATAGCTGATAACTCTCCTTCGGTGTAACACAACAGTTTCTGTATCTAATATAGATGGTATAACGACCTTTCGGCGTAACACACCAGCTTCTGTACCTGTATAGCTATAGTCGGTATAACTGCCCTTCAGTGTAACACACCAGCTTCTGTATCTTTATCTGTATATCATTATAACTGCCCTTCAGTGTAACACACCAACTTCTGTATCTTTATCTGTATGTCCGTATAGATGCCCTTCAGCGTAACACATCTGTCCAGCTTCTGTATCTTTATCTGTGTATCCGTATAAATACCCTTCGGTGTAACACACCAACTTCTGTATGTGTATCCGTATGTCCGGTATAACTGCCCTTCGGTGTAACACAACAGTTTCTGTATTTGTATCTATATAGTCGGTATAACCGCCCTTCTGTGAAACACACCATCATCTGTGTCATATTCTGTATATACATGTAGCTGGTATAACTGCCGTTTGGCGTACTATGGAAGGACTTGTCACATGTAAACTTCGCACATTTAGTGGTAGTTAAGCATTTAAAGTTTTCTTATTGAGGATACTCCTTTAGCACTTTGTAGCGAGAACTTCACTCCACTCTACAAACGATTTTTGTACACATCAATTCTATGTTGATATCATAACTCTATTGCTAGTATACTCGAAGGCATGATGACAATCTATGTCTTGTTCTTTTCTGAACGAGTATTGGATGCCTTGTAGTTGGTACGCCTTGGAACCTTTATTAGTCATTTTTAAAATATTCTGTACATTCCGAAATTTGCCATAGCTATAGACGTATAGTTATGTCATGTGTGTAGAATGTGTGACTAGAGCCGTTGAAGTGCTTGACCCAACATATGTTGGGAAGCATATGCTGGTACTGTTTTCACTATGCTACAATTTGTTACTTTCCTTCCAAATAACTCTATCAAGTTATACATCATTACAAAGCTTAAGGTCTCTACTTTTAACACGTGTCCATAGTGACAACAGCTCCCATACTTTCCAAAGGGTCTAAAACACCCAGAATTTGGAAAATATTTAGTAAAAATTTGCCAGCACCACAAGGGTTTAAAAACTTATGATGATGATGATGGTGATGGTGCAGGACACAAAGGGCAAATGTGTTAAGAAATTCATTATTATCATTATCAATTGTTGGACATATAGATTCACAACATAAAATGCTAAAAGTGCAATACATGAAGTTGTGCCGCAATGTATGACACGTTCCTAAGTAAAATAGATGAACATAAACATCGCAATGAATTGTTGTCTTTCAACTTTGCTTCTTGTTTGATGAACCTTGACCTTTGCCAGGTTAATTATAGCCACCTCCTATAGAACCCATATTTGATTTATTATTATTTATTAATAGTCCTGTCGTGCGTTTGGCGAAGGGCCAGGCTTCAGTTCTATATTACTGCAGTTTGACTGTAGACTATGATTATAATCTTTACGACTTGACAGATCTCTATGTTGAAAATAAGCATGCATACAATGGCCTTTACTGTTTTACTGTACTTGTGCCACATATCAAGATGTGCTTGTGGCCCCTATCCCCACCCCATAAAGAATGGAGGTTATGATTTGGCAGGTTTCGTTTGTGTGTGTGTGTGTGTGTGTGTGTGTGTGTGTGTGTGTGTGTGTGTGGTGTGTGTGTGTGTGTGTGTGTGTGTGTGTTGTGTGTGTGTGTGTGTGTGTATGTGTGTGTGTGTTGTGTGTGTGTGTGTGTGTGTGTGTTGTGTGTGTGTGTGTGTGTGTGTATGTGTGTGTGTGTTGTGTGTGTGTGTGTGTGTGTGTGTGTGTGTGTTGTGTGTGTGTGTGTGTATGTGTGTGTGTGTTGTGTGTGTTGTGTGTGTGTGTGTGTGTGTGTGTGTGTGTGTGTGTGTGTGTGTGTGTGTGTTGTGCGTGTGTTGTGTGTGTGTGACTGTCTATTTGTGTGTATGTGTGTGGGGGGTGGGGGTATATATGAGTGTACGTGTGTGTTTCTTAGAATTCGCAGTGTCACCACTGAATTGAAAACCATGTACACCGATTAAGTTTCATCCAAAAGAATTTTGCACCGATGCCACAATTTACCAATTGTGATTTTATTTAATTTTCCAAGAAAGGAATACGGTATCTGAGTGTGTGTGTGTGACCTTTTCATTCATGTGGCAAATTGCAAATTGAATGAAAGTGCCAGTTGAGACCTCTTTGAGAATGCCTTTCACAAGTTGCGACAGTCCAGAAATTAAAAGAGGCATCGAGTCTGCATTTCGCAAAGTTCTGGAAATCTCCGCCTGAAATTGCGATTTGGGGGGACTATTTTCAATGGTGGCATTAGTGCAAATTGTGGAACACCTCTCTACATGGCTTAGGTCACATTTCAAAACCGGGGCAAGGCCGGGATGTTTTAAGAAAAGAAAAATTACAACGTATATACCTAGAAATATACACAAATCTTATTTTGACATTTTGTGTATTTTGATGCATTTAATATCATTCTTTTCGCCTCCGAAAGCTGCCAGGTCGGGCACCGGTTTGGAAATGTGACCTAAGTCTATATCATAGGAAGGCGCTAAAGTATTCTCCGTCGTTGTTGTTGTGTTATAAGTTGATTGTTGTAGTCTTTTGATAGTAAGTATGGGGTGGCTGCATAGAAAAGGTGGCCCCTGTAATCAAAATTGATTACTGTACGTCAAGAATGGCGACGGGATAATGGTATAGCCATACAGTAAGGCCACAGCAAGTACATTTTATGGATGACATCCTATGCAGAGTGCAAAAATAATCTCAGAGATAGTGCAAAAAACAACAACAAGATGGCCAAATTTTCAAAATAGACACGATAAACGTCGTAACAAGATTTGAAGTGACAAAACGTGGCATCAAAACTAACAATACATTAAAGAAGTGAACTAGTGTAGAAAAAGTGACATTATCGTAGTACACTGGTATCACCTGCCAAGCTGGCAACTACATTCATAGCTTCCATATTGGTTGCAACTATCCAACAAGTTTCACCTCTGCAACTTCAGTCCTGGCTACTTTTCTAGTGTCGTTTCTTCAAGTATGATTATTAGGCAACACGTTTGCCTATTTTGATCATCCCCGAAGAGAAAAAAATTCTTGTTTTTTTTCTGAAATCAGGCAAAAATTAATGAGTGCCCTGATGTCATCCATAAAATCTACTTGCTGTGGCCTAATGCGAATTTTTCCGACAGTCTTGTCAATGTGTAGTGATATTTCAGTTTTCAAGTTTACTAAATGAGCGGTGGTTGACCCCTCACACTGGTCTGTTGCATCTTGTTAAACATTAACCTTTGTTTTGCTGCTCACTTTCTATAGCCTTTGCTCCTTGTTTGCATGAACTTTTCTTTTATTCGTGAAAAGCTCAAATCAGCCTACAGGCCGCTTTTCATTGAGGTCATGAGAGAGGTAAGGGTCAGATAGAATATATCAGAGATACAGATTACATTGAGTTCTGGTAAATCTATCAACACATATGATTACATATACATGGTACAAAAGTATAATAGAGTGAAAATTCTGGGTTTTGGTCATTACTCTTACTTCAAAAGTCTCTATATGGGGGTGAGAGCTTTGCGTGACCTGTAGTTCGTTTGGCGAGGGTCCGACAGTTTGAGAAATGACTGTAGACGAAAATCTTTACAACTTGACAGATTTCTATGTAGAAAATAAGCATGCACAACCTCTTAGTAATTGGATGTTGTTAACTTGTGTCAGATCTCCATTTGAAAAAGGAGTTTGTGTTTTAGCAGGGTTCGTTTGTGCGTGTGTGTGTGTGTTTGTATGTGTGTATGTGTGCGTGTGTGTGTGTGTGTGTGCGTGTGTATTTCGTTTGTGTATTTGCGTGTGTGTCTGACGTGCGACACAAAGGTAAAAAATACATGACCACATCATCAATTTTGACCCAAAAGTAGACTTCTTGGAAATTGCAGTGTGAGTTCCGAATTAAAAATGAACAATTGTTAAATTTCATCTAAAAGTCATTTGCACTGACGCCATTATTTTACGAATGGTGATTTCTTTAATTTTCTCTAAAGAAAGGTATACGGTCTCTTTCACTCTCTCTTTCTCTCTCTCTCTCTCTCTCTGTATGTATGTTTGTGTTTGTGTGTTTGTTTATGTGTGTGTTTGTGTGTGTGTGTGTGTGTGTGTATATAAATAAAATACATATATTTATATAAGTAAAATACGTGACCAGTCTACAAATCAAAGGACCTCGCCCGAAATGTTACAACCTCAATTTTGGCCCCAAAATAGATACTTGTCTTGCAAATCGCCAGGTTGCCACTTAACTAATTGCCACTGAAATGTTCCCAACTTTGCACATCGCACCGAACTAAAAAAAAGTTAACACAACAAAATTAATTACATATATTTCCCCAGATGTCTGTGTTTATTCTCCACTGCATATACAGGGAAGAAATCAAACGAATACAGGTCGTTTCGTTACATCGTTTTTTCGTTACACGTCATTTCGTTACATCATGGAGTCATTTCCTTACATCATGGAGTCATTTCGTTACATCATGAAGTCATTTCGTTACATCATGAAGTCATTTCGTTACAGATTAAATTCAGGCCGTTATAGTACTTCTTACAATTACTTTGCGTCGTAACAAAAAGCCGGGACTCAAAATTCAATTATTTTTCTTTCTTTCGGCAGGTATTGAACGCCGCTAAGCGATGAAGGCGTTGACGGGGCCATGCTGCATGCTGTAGCTTCCGTTTTAGATTAGTAGTAGCACTAGATGATGACTTGTATTTTGGGCTACGTTCATTTCATTACTGCATTCTATACCCTATCATTATTTTGACCACTATAATTCTATTCTCATGTATACTTGCAATTAACCTTCGGGCATGAATTTGCAATCAATAAGAAATAATTACAGTGACTATCAAAAATTCATCGCAAATAAATTTGTATTGACTCTATATATCATTTTTACAATTTCGAACTTTGCTTTGTACAAACAGGTTGGATCTGACTTAAATACGTTACCACAGCAAACCAAATGACCTCGCTCGAAATGTCAAACTCAATTTCGACCCCAAAATAGATACAAGATAATTGTCTGGGAAATTGCAAGGTTGCCACATAATTAAAAAACCAGTGAACTAAGACCTAGATCCATCACAAAATATTTCCATTCATACCACCATTTTGCCAATTGCGAACTTGTTTTCTGCAAACCGGTTGGCGCTGGTTTGCACAACTTTGCGAATGCCACAGTCCAAAAAGAAACCCGTTTTGTGCCCCCCCCCCCCCCCTTTGACTTGTACGGAAAAGGGGTCAACTACCGCTCGACTAAGTAACCTTGAGAACTAAAATATCCCCACACAATTAAATGAATGGTGGACAATTTCGCATGCTGTTTTGACCGCAGATAACATCCAACCCTTGGGCTATCCTTTTGTCCCCTCTGCCATTCTTGACGTACAATAATTAACTTTTACAGGGGTCATATTTTCTATACACTACTACACCAATCCCATTCTTACCATCCAAAGACTATACCAACCAACTTTTAACTATAAGACAACAACAACGGAGAACGAAGACTACTGTGCAGCCTGCCTATAGAGGTGGGGGCTATTTCTGGAGCGAACAATCACAAAGAAACAGTTTGTAGACATTATCTGGGGTCATTCTTTTGAGAAGGTAACTTGATAAACCGGTTTTTCTGTTCGAGTAAGGCGCATGCGGCCAACGCATATTGACGACAGCGGGTGCAAATCTTACTCACTTCGGTGTACAGTCTTTGTTGTACGGTGTTCTTTTGAGGGAAATCCGGTGTTCTTCTATTCTTCAAGTGTCTCTGTGTTGAAAGCTTTCCCGTAAAGGTACGTACTTTATGCACTATACATTTGTAAACAATCGGTGAGCTAAGAAAACGTGATAAAAATCAACTCACAAGAGATTTAGTACTTGTACAAGCAGCGGCTAGGCACTGAATGTTTTGGACGTGTGATTTTATGACTTTTCCCAAGGTTTTCTATTTTGTCGGAATATTTTTCAGTTAACCGAAACCTGACGAAATAGAAAGATAAAAACGTTTAAAAGCAACCGGAAATTGATAACCTCTGGTTGGAGAATAGATTATTAGTAACACAGGAAATTACACTGAAAAATGTCATGCATATGTTCTTCGAACTGCTTGTTCTATGATTATAAGGAATATGTTGCAGTTCAGTTAACGTTAGGCTACTGACGAAAAAGGTTTAATTTGCTCGGTTATTTAGAGAGACAGAAAGAAACATTTTGCTCGTGGGTTGACAGCATTCTTGTCGCTTGGGGAATTGTATACTAGATATTGACGATTGGCTTGGGTACTTTAAGTGTTGTCTAAACGCAGACGATATGCCATATAAGAAAAGAATATGAGATTCTATTTTCTCCTATAACTATGAAAAAGGAAAAATCTTCGGAAAAGTTGTGTGAAAGACACTTCCGGACACACTCATACAAATTTTGCAACCGAACTGCTCTTCGCAAATTTCTCGAGGGGAGGGTGGGTAATTATTAGATGTCAATTAATGATGATTCATTATTCATTAGCCAACGAAGGTGCGCTTTACAGTTGTTTTATGAAATTGTCGTACGATGCATCGTATTCTTCTATTTTTTTTTCTTAGTGTAAAGAGAAGTGAAGTATATTAAAGTAGTGTACTACTACGTATACGTTCCCCGTGTCTAACTACACTTTTGTAGTAGACTTCAGCTCTGTTCAATTTACACTTAGAAAACGGTAGACTACGACAGGGATAGACTATAATATCTCGTACGACAGTTTCAAAAACAAAATGGAAAACAAGTCTCATCCAACAGACTATAATATTGATAATTTAGACAGTTAAGTGATTTACAAAGATATCTTTAACCTGCTGAACATTTCTAGTCAGAATCAAATGTTTCATTAGAATAATATTTGTGATTTAATAGAATAGTTTGTTTAAAAGTAGACCTGTTTGAAGTGTAGTACTCGTAGCAGTATATGAAGCTAGCTTCTTTATATCTATATCTTCATCTACATCAACATTGTCACTATCCTCAAATAACCCCACCAAAAGCAAAGTAGGGGGCAGTTGAGGTCCACAGAGCCTCCGTTTCAGTCTTCGAATGGGGCTAGTAATTATTGGGGGAGGGCGTTGGTTCGCGATTTTCAACATTCTCTCATGCTGGGAAAGGGAGTTTGCCGAGGAAAACGGGGCGAAACTGACTTTCACAGCAAACTCCCTTCCACAGCAAACTACCTTCCTCGGTAAACTCCCTTTCCCGACATAAGGGAACCTAGCCAGCGTTGAAAATCGCGAACCAGAATTAACTTGACAATGCAACGTTACAATATAAAATGCATTTATTCATTACAAACGTGTATAACAGCAAAAAAAACACATGGGGAATATTACATATACAGAATATTCACAAAAGAGACAAGTGACCAGTGAAAATGTTGTCCGTACACCATGTGGAAAACATTCTGATAGTCTTTCAGTTTCAAACTATTCCAGGCGTTGGAGAAGCTTGTTTTTCTTAATTAGCATTTGTTTTGGGTTTGGGATAAGGCCAATGGTTTGTTATTTTGATGATCTAATCTTATGTCCACGTGGAAACATGGTGACTTGACTTATTCTCTACAAAAGTATAAAGGGGTACCTGACTTCAGTTAGGGAGGTAAAAGGCATTGAAAGAAGAAGGATGGGCTCCACCTTCCAATACTGTACCCTAGACACAGTGGATAACAATCCACTGTTCCTACGGCCTCAAAAAGGCTATGGAACTATACTACAGTTGCCTAACGTCTGTCCTTTTGTCTATGGCACTGTTAAAGTAAGTGGATAACTTGAAAACAGTGCCTCATTGTCTTTGTCTGTCTTTATAAAGGAGATAAGATCTAGAAAAAACTAATACTTTTTTCCTGTGGTCTGTAAGAATTGACCTCGACATAACAGCAGATGATGACAGTTAAATCGCACGTAAAAGACGACCTTTAGGTAGATTAACCGTACAAAAAATCACAACAAGTCAAAAGTGTGTTGTGGCTACGCAACAAAAGGTTTAATTCATAACTTTCCTTTTAAGAACGATTATTCCAGTTGTCTGACTTATAATCTAGGTCAATGATTTTATAATCGATTATACCGTACTTTCCAATGGTGTACTGCTAAATGATAATCATATGATAATCATAAGACCACACAAGAAAACTTCCAGTGTACGGTATGTTGTCGGGTGGCCTATTTTGAGGTGGGTTGAGAAACTCGGTGGACAGTAGAACGTGTGCAGCTTCTTTTTAACACTTTAACAAATATCATAGATACCAAATGATGATTCACACATGCTTAAAAAGTGGTTATGCATGTCATTCACATGACGATTTTGTTCTTAAGAATATGTTCATTTGGTCGTAGGGCCCAAATCTTACATAGAGTCCCTTTAAGTATATAATTAATCTGCCCTAGTTGGTACGCCTCAAATTAAAGAATGAGGTTTTTGTCTCCATGTAAATAGTGGAGATATAGTCTTGGGTGTGTCTGTCTGTGTTTCCGGACTTTTGTCTTCAGCATAACTCAAAAACCACTGGATGGATTAGGATGATATTTGGCATGTGAGTAGGTGTTGAAAAGACGAAGGTCTTTTTAATTTTTGGCTCCCTGGTACGTGACATTGGTACTGCAGTAGAACTTCTGTTTCTTGTATATTTTGACTTGCGCTTGCCATGGTCTTGGTTTCTTGTGGGAAAAAAAGCTTGTTTTTTCCTTGTTTCCTTCAGTAGACATCAATGGTGGTAACGATTGTAGTGGATTTAAATGTTGAGCAGGCCTGCTGAACGATACAATACCTCTAGGGTTGGACAAGTTTTCTAAAATTCACCTGTCGTATCGGCAATTACATAGAAAATTTACTTGCCCGAACTAACTTTTCACTTGTGCGGACATTTAAAAGACAGAAGTCTAAGTATTTTTAATACCATCCATGGAATTCATTTATTGTTGGCTCTATTTCTACTGTGTTAAGCAATGCTTGGGCTGTGAAAGGTAAGAAGAAGTATATAAAAATCTCTGTCATTTGAAAAATCTGATTTGCCCGCTCGAACAAGTGGGGTAGGACATGCTTGCCCGAACAGCATTTTCATAGACTCCCTTGCAGTCTTCGGGAAGGGGCTGCTTTTTTTTGTGTGTGGGGGGGGGGGGGGGGCGTTGGTCCGCGATTTTCAACGATGGCTATGTTCTATTGTGCCGGGAAAGGGAGTTTGTTGAGGAAGGGAGTTTGCCGTGATAGCGAGTTTCTGAGGGGCAGAAACGTTGAAAACGTTGAAACGTTGAAAATCTCTGAAAAACTGCAAGGGAGTCTAGCATTTTCACTTGTCCTGGACAATCGGGTTAGTGGATTTGCCGAACCCTGTGCTGGCAGTCACCAATCTGGGTGACCTTAGATGACTCAACTTGTATTTTACGCAGAATTTGTCCTTATTAATATTGTCCGTCTAAGCAAGTGCCAGTAGAATGCGATCATTGTCGGTGATAGTTGTGGTCACACAAAGAAAGCGGCTAGATAAAGAGATAGGTTGGGCGTGAGAACAAGGAAGAAAGTAACCCATAATTGTAGAGTGGTGCGATTGTGGGTTTTTTTTTCTGTGTTGTGTGTGGGTGTCTTTTTGAAACCCAAACAAATACAAACTATACGTATCCAGGATGTTAATTGTGCTTTACGGGAGAGGAGGGATGACAATGAACAAAACGTTAATCTTATCTCATCTATCTCTTAGACTAACTACTACTATTGACCGTGAGGGCACCATAGAGGATCTGACAACCAGTTTTCCCAACCCCTCTCAGTTTTGTGTCCTTCTTAGTGTATTACCTAGTGTCGTGTCTGCCTATTCTCTGATATTATTCGCCCATCTTTTTGGTTGCCTATCCTTCTTTCTTCCTCCCTGGAAGGTTACTTGCATGATAGTTTTGGCTAGTCCCAAACCAGAGGCCTTAACCAGAAATAAGATTCACAGCTGAATTTTTGGGGCACAAGTGCATGCGCATATAAAGTTAACATTTACCAATTTTGAAGTCGTTGTAGTCAGTACTTTCCAGTTGATGTTCAATAGGTACGTACATGTAAGTGGCGAGAAAAACAAGGTTGAACTATGATCAGTACTATGTGATCAGAGTAATGTAGGTCGTGTTCTTCATGAAATCTATGACCCACATAATAAATATCAGTATCCATCCAAGGATTCTCGAGTTATATTGTCACAAACATACAGTACCGATGGAAAATGCCAGGTAAACCATTTTCAAATTTGACCTTCCTTTTATAATCGCTACTCACCTACCGAATTTCTTTAAGATCCATGTACAGTTTCTTGAGTTATGTTGCTCAAAAAAAATTCATCCACGGCCCGCTACAGTACCGTCAGAAAACGCTTTTTTTTTTTAAATTTGACATTCGTTACTACACTTGCTACTCAAATAACAAATATTATGAAAACATAAACCTTCTTGAAGAATGTCACCACAAATTCAGAATGTCAAGGATTTTTTTTTTAGATGTGACTTTAATTTGATTTGATTAGATGATCGCCGCCTTTTTCATGCAAATTTTAGATCTAATCGCTTTGCCGGAAGACATTTTTGCTTCTTTTGTGTGACGCAATTTTGTACACATTTAAACTAGGTTACCGCACGCAAATATGCAAATGAGGAAAAGAAGACAAAGATAAGAGATCACAACATCAGAATTTCTATTGAAAGCTTAAGCTAAAGGCATAACCGCCGAACGTGCAAATACGTGCTCTCTACGTGCCTAAACGTGGCAATCTTTTGGGATCCGTAAGTGGTAAGTACCGCCTACGTACGAACTCGTAGGGAATCCAACGGATTTTGGAGCACGCAGACACGCCGTAGAACTTTACGTGCAGGCAAAACTACGTGTGCCGTGCGTTGACGTACTCCTTCCCTAGTCTTGCCAGTCGTTCCCCACATTTTCAGAAATACGTGGCGGACGTGGCCTCCCCCCTCCCCCCCAAAAAAACGTACGGGGAAATTGCACGTACGGCGGGTTGTGCCCTTACCTTAAGGAATCCTTGCTATTTACTAATCTTTCTTTATAACTCGAGAAGACCTTGGCGCATTGTCTTCAGACTTAGAATGTGAGTAAGTCTCGATAAGACCTTGAAATGATTAGATTTTGTACTCTCCAAACAGAGGTTCGGCTCCGGCTATAAGTTTTTTAGGCATTTTTGTCTGGTTTTCCATTTTGTATCGTTTTCTTTGGAAAGAAATAGAAAGTCTGACAGAAATGCCTAAAACATGTAAAAAACGCCTAAAACAAAAAATAGTCGGAGCCAAACCTCGAGCTCTACTTGCAGTGTATATTTTGGGCTCTGTAGCAACTACCAGTTTCAGTAGCTTTTGATCTGAATAGCTAGAGCCAGTTTTTTGGAGTGGCAGATATCTTCTATGCTATGCACGGGAAGAAGTAAGACATATTTGAGCTGCATTTATGCTAAAAATATTGAAAACCTAACAAGAAGTTCGACTTGTGTTTTTTTTTTGTATGTTGATGCTTTATTTCGATGTAAGTGCTTGCCACTCTTGGAAAGTTTAATTGTTTGCCCCTCCCCCTTGTTTAAGTTACGGATTTCCATATCATTTTGATGGTTATAGGTTTGAAGGCTGATAGCCGGTATAAAGTTACCATACCAGAATGGCTATCGCATCAAAATATATACCTTCTACTATTCATAAATAACAAGGAGAATTTGCCCCGGACCCTAGAGGGTACCGATATGTGAAATATGTGGTCCTGGCCCATGGACAAAGTTAGAGTATTGACGTATCAGTCACTAGTGGAGATCCAAACCAAACAATAACAAAACAAGACAAAACATGAAAGTCCCAGTATATGGTTCAGCTCGTTTACGTCATCTAGGTCACTTAACGATGTGTTATGTGGGAACATGGCCACACAGTGACGTCAACAAACGTGAAAATGCCTGGAGCAAAACTCGCAAGTCATTCGTTACGCTTGGACAACGTATTACCCATACTTCTGTGAAAGCATGCGAACGTACTAGCCTTCTTATGGGGAGGGGGGTATTGAAAACCCTTTCTTGTGTGGAATTGTATATGAAATCTGGGTGGTTTAGCTGTGCCTACAGTACGAAAGACTCTATATTTGTTTATTTAGCTGACGAGAATGACATTTCTCCAGCTTGGGGTTTTCCGCACCCCCATGAGATAGTGGAATCCTCGCCGGTTGGCTTTTTTGGTGCTACAGGATCAATCCAAGAGCTCTGATTAAGGGGGTCTATTCGAAGACTATCCGTATACAAAATTTTGTACACGCATCCTTTTAGGATGTTACCTAATGGGCATTTTAAGGGCTAAGTAAGGCAAAGAAACTCACTTTTTTCTGTTATACATACTCCAGTTCTAGTAATGCGGTTTTTGTCCGTAATGTCATGTCATTTTGTAATTTCTAGGTAATTTTGCTCCCCTGTTATCATAAACAAACAAAGCATGGCACCGATTTGGCCACCATGCATGAATTATCTCAAGTATTTCAATTTTCAAGACAACATGGTGCATATTTAAGATCTATTTCATCTATATCATATACTATCTTTGAATTAGCAGATTAATAAGGTTCAAATTTCTGAACGATGTATGAAGTGGTAGCATCACTTAGAATTGTTGTGTTAACTATAGATTTAGTAGTATCATTGCTTTTACTGTTTTTTTTTGTCTCCTATTGTTCGCTAGCAAAAAACTACGTATACCGTACTAGTGAATATAATTTACCTTCTTTATTTCATACTGGAAAACCTGTTCTATGTATTGTACCTCACCGTTGTAAACCGTTTGTACTATGCAACGTTATGTATGTATCTAAATATTTCATGCAATATCTACTGCATTTAGCCCATACGGAGACGAATTTTAAATAAACTTTTGTATCATTTTTTACAGGCTGGGAGTGACATCTACAAAGGAAACGTGAATTCCGACGGATGAACAAGTCGTCTTTTACTTGAAGAAAGCTTTCGACTGTTGAACTAAATCGTGCATTTCCCGCATCCACTGTTATAGCACAACTTGATTTTTTACGTACCATCTCTACCTACGCTGAACTAAAACCATGTGTAGAACAATGCATATGTGTAGGAAACTGCTTCTCCTCAATTTGAGAAAGATACTACTCCTTGTACTCTTCGTGGGGACTTCCACGTACACGTATTTGGCATTCACTTTCCCCTACGAGGAACCAAACGATGGTAAGATGCTAAGGATGCTCCAAGACGTCAGAAGCCCCTTGGAGAAACTCGAAGACGCTGGCTACAACTTAGAGCGACTTCAAGACCAAGAATCTCCTTCAAAGCTGGTCATACGTCCCGAGCAGCCTGAAGAAATTGACCCACTTGAGTTCATCTTTGGCGGTTTCGAAGACAAGTCAGTAACTACAACACCCCAACCAAGGACAAAGAAGAAAGCAGCGCCCCTAGCGGTATCTAAACAAACTGAAGCGGCAACTAAACGAACTGCAGTCATAGTCATGACTCAAATGCGGAGTGGTTCAACTTTCGTGGGGGAGATATTCAACCAACACCCGGACGCCTTCTACTTCTTCGAACCGATTTGGGCACTGGAATACAACAAAAACAAAGCGTACAACAGTACGGCATGGCAACTAAAGCTACTAGAGGGACTCTCAAAATGCAAATTTGAACCAATTCGTGACATCATGCAATTTTACCTAACCACGAAGGAACTTGGTGTCATGAAAACTTGCAGGGCGATAGACAGCATGTGCGACAGGTACAGAAACAAGACTAGAAAGTGGCCTGGAAGATGTCCGATCCCTGACGACAAATTCACAGAAGTTCTGCAAACGAATTGTCTCAAGAACAAGTTCACTGCCATCAAGACAATACGACTAAACGATATAACACTTTTCAAACCACTAACGGAAGACGAAGAATTGAATTTCAAGATTGTTCAGTTGGTGAGAGATCCGAGAGCGATCATTGCTTCACGACTTGCTTTGGTAAAGAATAACGTGTCCGTCACAAACCATCTTCACAACGATGTAGACAGAAGCGAAGTACGAACCGTTTGCGACTGGATGACGACTAACATGCAACCTTACCGCGATCAGAGCGAGTGGTTACGCAAGCGGTACGCTCTAGTACGCTACGAGGACGTTGGTCTGGACCCCATGACAACAATGGCGAGATTCTACAAGCTAATTAACATACCCATGTCGAGGGACGTCTCTAAATGGCTTGGCAGTCACACAAAAAAGGCAAAAAGGATGAAAGACAGGAAAGACCCCTTCGGAACCAAAAAAGACCCGGAGAAAACAGCCAACGAATGGCGGACGAGGTTGAGTTTCAAGCAGGTTCAAATCATCCAATCAGAGTGCAAAGAAGCTATGACGTTGTTCCATTACAAATTTGTCGAGTCTCATGAAGAACTAAAGAACATTGATGTCAGTCTGTACCAGAAAAGACCGCCTCAGCTTTTCTAGTAATTTGTTTTCTTTAGTTAAATGTTGGATAAGTCAAAGATAAAGAAATTGTAGACTTTTATATATAACTTGAATATTTTCATTAGGTTGTTAATAAGTCACTGCAAAACAACATCATTTTTTCAATCAACGTTTCGTTGATCGTCTGTAAACACCGCATTAGATAGCTATGTATATAAATTTTATGTAAATACTTTACGTTTGGGACCGCATCTGTAAGCAGCGACACCTATCTTGCAGTACAATGTGAACCGGGCAATATTGCCCTTAGGAAGGTGTCACCGAAATCGTTAAATAAAAATGTTTAGTTGTGAACAAAGAATGTTGTTATTCAAAATGTACCTTTACCTCAAAAGTTGTAGATGACCTTAAAACAATTAAAGATAGTAGGAAGTTCGACTTCATAGCATATGACATGTACTTTTATAATTGATGTAAGGTATTCCTAAAGTATAATCATGTATCGTTTACATGTCCAATTCTATATCTTTATACCTGGTTTGATACAGAAGCAAGTTATGTTGTAAGAATAGTTTTTTTAATTAGGAGTTTTGTATTAATGCGTAGACTGAGTATGTATACAATATCCAATTAAAGAAAACAATGTGTTGATATACAATTGATTATCCATATATAGACATGTTATGTGTAATAATATATTATCAAAATCAACACAGTATCATCTTATTTGTTATATCAACTTCGGTTTTCTAATTTGAGAGAGAGAGAGAGTGTGTGTGTGTGTGTGTGTGTGTGTGTGTATGTGTGTGTGTGTGTGTGTGTGTGTGTGTGTGTGTGTGTGTGTGCGTGTCTGCGTGTGTGTCTATGTGTATTTGTGTGGTAATGTCTATGTGTATGTTTGTGTGTATGTGTGTGTGTGTTTATTTGTTTGTTTGTCTCTGTGTGTATTTGTGTATCTCTGTGTATGTGCTCCATGTTGATGTGTTTCCCTAACATTAACATTAATAAATATCTCTTTTTTATTTCAGCCCCAGAAGTATTGTTTTACTGTATCTCTATGTTTGTTCCCTTACAACATTTTTGTATATCATCTGCCAGAATGCGTTTATAAAATTTGGAGTGACGTCTGCTGTCTGCAATGGCCTAGAATCCTTTGTTATCTGGTCTCGGATGAGGTCTTTACTAATACCACGCTTAATTTAACTTTAGCTTTTTGACCCGTAAACTATCTGTTCGCCCGTAAATCTTCAACTCTTGTTGTCTGTCCCTCAAATGAGTTTACACTGTCAGTGTAGAAGCGATGACAATATCTACACATAAACCCTGTGTCTTAGCATGCATTCTACTTGTAATTGACATCGTGAATTCATCCAAATTTTCAATAGATATGACTGTTTGTGTATGTTTTGAATACATAAATATACGTTGTTTTCTTAGCGTGTTCATGTACGCTTCAGGTCTTGCTTGCTTGCGTTCATGCCAAAACCGGTTTACTTGGCAATGCGTCATTTGTCAATCTACTTGGTCATTCAGTGAAAGGAGCGGTCTCAAAACTTGTCTGCTTAGAAGTTTTAGATTCTTGCCTACAAGACGTCTCATATTCTTTACAATTGTTTGGGATGAGGACTTGTATATCTTGTGCCATCGCTATATCAATCTTACAGGTAAGGAGTTTTGTGTTGACTTACTATTGACAGTACTAGCATGCCCGTAGGCATAACGTTACATGGAGCCGAAATTAATAATATGACATTTCGGAAAAGACCATTTGTTTTATGAGCCACTTCAAATCCTGCCTGAATGTAGCCAAACGAATATCTGGAATGCAGTGAGAATGTCTAGAATACACCACAAATGTCCAGGAATAGACAAAGAGTAGTTATTCTGACGGCATTTCTACTCATTCCTTCTTGTGTGAAGGGGATATAAGGTACATTTAGAATACACACACACACACACCAATAGACACACAATCACTCACACACACACACACGCATACACACAATCACACACACACACACACACACGCACACACGCATACATTCATACACACACACACACACACACACATATACACCACACAGTAACACATACACACGGACACAAAGAAGCACACACTCCATCACTCACACAAAGACACAGACAGACACACACACACACGGAAACTTCTATATATTGACTCGGCAATGTTTTTAAAGTAGTATCACACGACAATTAAAATGTGAAAAATCCCACTAATCCTTCTGTTCAAGAAGAGTATGGGTTACACGGTGTGCTTATTAGCCGAATACATGTACAGGTGAAAGTACATAAAATTCTTCTCTTTCACACCGCAGCCACTCCAAAATACCCAGATTTCACATAAAATGCCACCAAAAAGACTTTAAAATTTTCAATGGTTTTAAGCCTTATTGTTGCATCATCCAATAAGGTGACATCTATATAAGGTCAAACGAACCCTCCGGCAATGTCATGGCACCCACGCGTGTACCGGACACAATTATTGTATATTGGAGAACAGCTTTTGTGTAGTTCATTGTTAAGCCAGGCGAATACATTCCATATCGCTGTGACCTTTCTAAGTTACCCCTGGGTGAAAACACAAAAACATTTGTGAATAACTCTTCACGTAACTTTACTAGATAAAGTGACGTTTTCAAGACAACCTAAGCAATATACGGCGTTTGAAAATGGAAATATTCTGGATAAGGCAATCAGTATAATATTGACATCTACTGCACTGTATTCCCATATTTACGTCATTATTTTATCATTTGAGCGGTTAAAACTGCCCAGAGACAAGTCGCACGAGGATATAACTCATTATTGGAACCCAAAAAATTAGGCCTTGATCAGGAATCCTTGTGCGACTTGTTTCTGCGCCGTTTTTAACGACTCAATTTATGAAATAATGATGTAATTGTGCTAAAATAGTGCATTAGATGTCAATATTGTACATATTGCATTATCCAGATCATTTCCACTTTCAACGATCTGATATTGCTTAGGTTGCCTTTAAGTGTATTGATATTAGAACAATCCGTTTTTGGAAAGACCTTTTCCTCTGTTCCACTTCAAAATTTGTTCCATGTCAGTGGACCTTTTAAAAACGCGTATCTCACTGAATTGAGCCGAATTGCGACATGCATTCGCAAAGTGGCGCATTCTATCGCCTCAAATTGCGATTATGTTTTTCAATTTTCAATATAAAATGCAATTCGCAATACGGCGCAATTTATACATTTGATAATATATTGCCTATGTTACACCAAGTATCATATATTCACAACCAATCCAAATCCTTATTTTAGCATGAAAGTTTATCTGTGTTGGTAGAAAACATTATAGAAAAAATGCTACCCTTTACATCTAACACTGGAATTAACACTATATGGACTTACCCCTTTAAATTTTAGGACGAACTCCGTTTACCTTGAAGGGGTCATTCATTCAGTGAACAAGGTCAATGGAGTTCATCCGAAAATTAGAGGGGTAAGTCCAGTGTTAACTCCAGTGTTGGATGTAAAATGTTAGCATTCTTCTATAATTTAAATCTCTATTTTCATGCATTTCTTATCATAGTACATTTTTTTTCAAGCAGTGAAAACATTGCGATCTCCAATAACCTGCTTACCCGGGCTACATAGTTATTACGCAAATGCTTCGCCCGTCAATATGACCGTATGGAAAATAGACGAAACTTGCTGATCAACGCCAGTTCACCTTTATCCTCCGGGGTAACCTATATCAGTTGTTTTAAAAAAAACAGGGTCTTTCGGAACCCCAAGTCAGCAGACGATGTTTTCACATTGCAAAATTTTCAAAATATTCTTGTTTGAAACCACAGCCTGTCTACTTGTTATCAAAGTACGTCTTTCATAAATATTGACATAGGTTACCCCGCGGATAAAGGAGAACTGGCGTTACTTTGCAATCTGTATTGCCAAACATAATTTTTAAACAATAAGTTCTTCCTTTTCTTTATAGGAATCTACAAAGACCAGCAGACAGGAGTAACCACTCGTGAAGCCATCACTGTAGCGAAACTCTACTCCATTTTGTGTTGTTTTCCCGTATGTTTCAATTGGAAACATACATACAAGTTCCGCTGTAGAACCGTAGTAAAACCGCCAGGTGGCAATATTTTCAAACTTGCCGACATTTACCTACCTACCAAATATCATGAACATCCATTCACAGATTCTCGAGTTATACTCTTGATTGACACATGCATCTACAGCCACTCCACCAAAACAAAACCGTCTGGAGGAGGGTAAATAGTTTTGATTGGATGAAACTTAATCAAGTCATCTAGCAGCTCTGCCATTGGTCAGATCCATCTGGCCCAATCAGCCGCCGACAGGGAGAGATTGTGTTAAGACACACGTGTCAAGCTAGTTGGTGAAAAATGCACTTTTGTAAAGCACTTTTATTTCTGAATCTCAGAACCGCGCTTATCATCACTCTTTTATTTGGGTGTGTCGCCTACCTATATGCCTTGTTGACTATTCAACACATGGGACCAGCTGCAGTAAAATTGACACGTAACGTTCAAGGTACGGA
>JAAEAE010000069.1:0-36777 GCA_013266295.2 Branchiostoma floridae x Branchiostoma japonicum | reverse complement strand
ACAATAGGCGCGATTCGATCGGAAGACTAGTTTACGAACTCTGAATGACATTTTCGTGAGTAAGACGTCCGGTGTTCTCACGATCATCTTGCGATTTTTACGGATCGCCGGCAGTTTTCAGGAGTCTTACGACGGTCGCGGTGCAGCGAAACATGTTCTTAACATATGCGACTAGTCGAAGGAAATCTCCAAAATCGCACAGCTCGTTACCGAGTCGCAGATTGTGCGTACAAATCGTGCGTACCTTGCATGGGTATCGGTCAATAGTCTTGCGTCAATCCAACGATTGAAGACCGATAGGCGAGCAAAGACATAGTTATTAATCATCGAGCGCAAATCGAATGGCGAACGCCCGTCAGTTGGGCAACGTTCGGGCGACGTTCGCCCGACTTCCGTTTGTTTACAAATATTGAATTTCTGGGAATGTGAGGGTAATTCTAACATTGTGGCCGCTGTGGCAGTATGTAGGCTGGCTTTGTGACACACTTTCTTTTCTTGCGTCATTTCTATTATGCCCGCGCATTCCATTCATTGGTTAAAAAGATTACGACAACAAATTAAGCAACATTATTGATCTCTTGCCTTTTTTGAGGAACGTTTTGTGTTACCTTGTCCGCGTGCAAGAGGTCATGGGAGGTTTATTATCATAGATTTATTCACCGTCGATCTCACGAGCCTCGCGTATATGTGAGGGGGACAGTTTTGAGGCCGAAAAATACGCAAGACCATCTTAAGATCTTAAAATCAGCCGACCTTCCTGCGATCGCGAAGAACGTCCGAAGATCGTATATAATGTGAGGGGGTATTACGACATTGACAACGATCTATGGAGAGAACACATCACATCCGGCATAGGAAAGTCACTTTACAACCTTGGAAAGTCTTGGCAAGATCTCGGTGATTACAAGAAAGCGATCAGCTACTACGACCAGTCACTAATGATACTGAAGACTTTCTATGGAGAAAGCACAGCTCATTCGGACATCGCAGCGTCACCAAACAACCTGGGTTATGTTGGAATTATCTTGGCGATTATCAAAGATCAATCAGCTACTTCGAACAGTTCATAGCAATGACAAGAACTATCTATGGAGAACACGCAGTACGTCCGGATATTGCCTCGGCCCTAAACAACATTGGATCGTCCTGGTGTGCTTTCCGGCGATCCCAATAAAGCACTCAGTTACTTCGAACAGTCACTAATGATTAGGAAAACTATGTATGGAGAGAACACGGCACATCCGACATTGCAGCGTCACTAGATAATCTGGGACTATCTTGGAGTCATCTCGGCGATCACAAGAAAGCAATCCGCTACTTTGAGTAGTCACTAACAATGAAGAAAACTATCTATGGAGAAAATACAGCACATAAGGACATTGCCGCTGCCCTACACAACCTGGGATCTTTCTCGGAGTCATCTGGGTGATCACAAGGAAGCAATCAGCTACCACGAACAGTCTTTAATGATAATGAAAGCTATCTATGGAGAAAACATGGCACATCCGGATATTGCCACGTCACGGAACAACCTGGGAGTATCTTGGAAAGATCTGGTGATCATAAGAAATCAATCAGCTACTTCGAACAGTCACTATCGATGAGGAAGGACTATTTATGGAGAGAACACAGCGCATCTAGAAATTGCCGCCTTATTTAACAGCCTGGGATCTTCTTGGAGTCATCTCGGTGATCACAAGGAAAGCAATCAGCTACTACGAGCAGTCACTGTCGATGAGGAAAAATATGTATGGAGAGAACACGGCATATCCGGACATTGCTGCGTCACTAAACAACCTGGGAGTGTCTTGGGATAATCTTCGTTATCACATAAAAGCAATCAAGTACCAGGAACAGGCACTAGTGATGAGAGAAAACTGCGTATGGAGAAAACACGGCACATCCGGCCATTGCAAAGTCACTAATCAACCTGGGAAATCCTTGGAGTCATCTTGGTGATCACAAGAAAGCAATCGGCTACTACGAACAGTCAATATTGATAGGAAAAACTATCTATGGAGAGAACACACCACATACGGACATTGCCATATCACTAGAAAACCTTGGATTGTCTTGGAGTCATCTTGGTGATCACCAAAAAGCAATCAGTTACTTTAAACAGTCACTGGTTATGAGGAAAGCTATCTATGGAGAAAACACTGCAGCTGCACATCCGGAAATTTGCAAGTTACTTCAATGTCTTGCATGGTCTTGGGGTCATCTCGGCGATCAGGAGAAAGCTATCAGTTACTTAATACAGTCAAAATGGATCTGGAAAACTCTCTCTGGAGACAATTAGCACATTTTCGCATCTCCAGATCTCCAACAGTAAATGGAACGTTGATTAAACATGTCTTTTCAGAGTTGTAAATGGTAAGCCACGCGGCACATTATACGACATATGAACCGTACACGGCGATACTCTAGCGGCTGAAATGTGTACTGTATTGTAACGGTTTCACATCTTCCTATACCGGTTCAGTTCTATTCAATTACTACGGTGTCATACATTTTATAAATTTTACACCATAACGATAATTATTTCCAGAACATATTATCAATTTTATTTGTTTTAGTTTTGTTTACACCAACTCTAGTCTTCAGCGGAATATCAATTTAAACTTTGTTCTGTCCTCATGAAGATGAGGACGGTGCCTGTCGCTTATATTACGAATTACAATAATAAAAAAATTGTGGCCCCCGTGTAAAAAGAAACTTTACGTTAAAAAACCCAATGCCCTCATCGAGAAGAACAAATTTTAAGCTTGTTATAAACAAACAAACAAACAGACAAACAGACAAACAGACAAACAGACAAACAAACAAACAAACAAACAAACCCACATACAAACACAAGGAAGGGCCACAAAACGCAAATGTTCTCTATAGCTTTAATGAATGGAATTGAGTTTGCAATGCAATTTGATTTGAATTTAGCATATATACACACAATAATATATATTTTTTCTCCAAATTAAAAATATTGTCATCGTGAATTTACAAATTCAAATGTATATGACAATACTGATATATATCGTCTTTTGTTCACTATGTAGCTCTAAGCAATAATTTAGATTATACAATATCAATGTCGGAAAACATAATTTCATATTTACAGAAATCTCAAAATCTCAAATATGAGATGAACATCATCTGTTAACAACACACTCATATGTCCTTACGTAAGTTGCACATTCTTCAATTTTATATTACAGACAAAGCTATGGTGGAACAATGTCGATGTTATTATGAAGTAAAACAAAACAGTACAAAAATTACACCCGCCTATGATTACTAATATCAAATACTCATATATCTATATTGCATCATAATATGTATAAATTTTTTACCCTAGCGTTATCAACAACGCATGCATGGACAATTATACATATAAAGCTTTAAAGATATATCAATACAGCATTAGGTTAATAAGATATTTTAAATATCAACGTTACTAAACAAGTTTGGTAATAGTGTCATAGATCTGAGTAGTTTTGCTTTCATTTGTATAGAATTACCAGCTTATGTTTATAGATAGTACAATTTATTGTTCTGTGTTTGGAGGCATGAAATTTAATGTTGAATTCATCTGTATATATATACAATATGAATTTCTACTTATCGCCAGGGCACGCTGGCAAGAGTATCTAGTATCTAAAACAATAGTTTGAGACAGAGTGTCATGTATATAAGGATCCAATTTTTTTTGCACAACTGAGCTTTCTCCTCCCTCCGTAATTAACAGCCTTATAATGTCATAGGGATGTAGTGTCATTATAGTAAATGTTGGCATTTGCTCAAATTGAGCCCCTTAGATGATCTTCATATGTTGATATGTGTTGTATGTAGCCTGGGTGCAATCCTAGTTAGTTTGTAACCAACTGGGATGGCACAGAAATTCAGGAATTTGGATGACACAAGCATTCCTTTTTTTGCATTTGCAAATGCAACCGCACATCTCAAGAGCAAACCACGGTACTAGCAGTCGAATACGTAGATGCATCGTATTGGTCGAAAGGTCTTCCAAGTAGATTCCTACTTTGTAATAGACAAACAGGAAGAATGGTGTTCCTGCTAGCGCTTCTTCATTTGGTTGCCTGCAATCACTACCCCTATCACTCCCTGTGCCTAGAGAGGGAGAAACAATAAAGTATTATAATATCATATTATTGATAAGGAGTTCCAGATGATTATTTTCAGAATCAACTAATGAATTAGACTTACATGTAATTGTTCAATATTTTCAACATTTCAACTAATTAATGACTTAATTGTTCAACATTTCTACTCTGTGTGTAGACAACGGACTATGCAATAAAGGATAAAACTATACATATGTATGTCCAGTCATTGGTAGAATTTCTAATATCTAGATACTGGTCCTTTTTTGACATGTAGTGTACTATATTTATAATCAATGCGACACACACACTTACACAACGAGAAAGATGCGCTGACTAGTGTATACAGTCGTGTGTAGGAAACAATTTTGGAAATAAACATCCGATCCACAGTTTCAATTAGATTCAATCAGAAATTCTCTATCAAACCGATTATGCCGAACTTGTCAATAATAATCTTGACATCTAAACGACGAATACACTTGGCAGTGAGCCGTTGCAAATTTAAATCCAACGGACGGCTAGACTAATCCAATGGTAGTACGCCGCTCCAAATTTAAATTCACGAATGTCTACACTCACCTAATGGCATTAAACCGCTGCAAGTTTAAATCCAACGTACAAACTACACTTACCCAATGGGTGTGAGTAACTGCAAATTTAAATTCAACGGAAAGATTCGCTTACCCAATGGTAGAAGGCTGCTGCTCCTGCGCTGACGTCACGTATCTGCCCGGCAGTGAAGTTACTGAGAATCTCCTGGGCTCTTAGCGCGGTCTGTAGCCGGACTCTGGATGGGTTGATGTGCTGAATCTTCTTCGTCAACGACTGGCCCATCAACGCCTGGACATTTCGCCAGTTCTGAAGCCAAGCAAAACGTTACACAAACTTATGAGTAAGGTGATAACAATAAAGAAAAAACACGATTACCAAACTTCTGTAAATAGTTTCATCAGGTTGGTAGATCAAATGAACAAAGACTTCTCCGTTAACACAACCTTTTTTGATTCTTCAGTAGACGTTTCGACGACCATTTGTCGCCTTCATCAGTACAAAATGAAGCAAATAGCACTGATTGTTTTTGTTTAATTCTGTACTGAAGAGGACGACAGATGGTCGACGAAACGTCTACTGTAGAATTGAAGAAAATTGCAATTGTGTAACGAAGAAGACTTTGTTCACAATTACCGAACTGTTTTAGTATTGTGTGGAGTCGCTCTATACAAAATATAGCATGGGAAGGAAATAGAAGTTATCTTATACTGGATAGTACTTTTGTGCAAAATTGACGTCTATGGAAATATTTGGCTCATTGTAGTTCCGATAATGGTGTTTAACCACGGAATTGGTTCAGGACCAGAACCCTTATGTTCAGCTCTAGTGTGTAGTAATGTTAACGTTTGATCAACTTACCTCTGTTTCTTGCTCCTTGACTCCAAGCAGCAAGTATGTAGCGGTCATGACTTGGTGTACCTTTGAAACGGACAAAAGGAGGAAGGAAATTTTCAATGAGTTATGCATTAGATATACAATGATATTTACTGATCTTGCACAGTCGAATGCATAAAATCTGTCTAACAATTAAACACTAAACTGCGTTAGTCATTTTGAATTCACTGAATCGTGACCTGATTTCACAACGAAAAAGACTGAAGAGAAACAGAGATATCATACCTTCTGAGGAGGATGGTTGTAGTTCCTGATCTCCGATATGGTGACTTGACTTGCCTCCAGCACCTGAAACAGATAGTGCAGTTTGTTAAATTGTTACTTATACTCAAATTTAATACTGCTTTTTGCCTCTCATTCTTGTCTTCAAATTCAATATTGCTTCTTGTACCTCATTCTTGTCTCGACGATTTGTTATCGAAATGATTAAGTTTTGTTGCTTCATAGTAAAGCATTAGAATGTGTTTTGGGACTGAATCGGCAGCTACTAACCTCTCTCCTTAGTTTCTCTAGCTGCTTGACCTTGTCAGCTTGGTGCAGTTGCTGTGAGAGTTTGTCGGTCACCTTCTTACTCTCTTCAGCTGCCTTCTTCCACATCTCAACCCTTCTAGCTCGTAACGGGTCTATTGCGCCAGGCTGGAACATACCACAAGACTATGAGCATGAAAGTGTAATATGATTTGGCAAAAGTACTTAAGGCTACAGCAAGCAAGTACATTTTATGGATAACATCCTCTGTTTACTCCAAATCTGATGCTAGAGGGCGAGAAAAAAAAACTGATGGATAAAAAACAAACAAGATGGCTAGATTTTTAAACTATAGCACACAATAAATTTTGCATCAATTGAAGCGATAAAAGATGTTAGATTTCACGGCCAAGAAGCATTTGATTTCTGTATTCAAGAGGTGCGCAAAGTGACACTAGTGCGGTAGAACAATTTATCAAGTAGACAACTACAGTCGGGTTTGTAATTCCGTCATATATAATATTGGTGCCACTTTTATCATCGAACTAGTTTCACTTCTACAACTACGGCTATGATGACATGTTCCTCACTAGTGTCACTTCTACAAGTACAAACAAGGCTACCATATACGATATATTTCCCTTTCTCGTCATGTTCATCATCTCCGGACTCCAGGTAAAATATGAGTTAGAATTTTAACAATAGATATTGTATATTATAATTGCACAAACTGTGCAATGCATAAAGATCTACCTACGGATGTTGGTTGTTGTTGTTGTTGTTCCTACTGCAATGTCTACAATAAAGTTGCCATTGATACATGTGAACGTACCTTAACAGGCGGTGGGGCAGGCCTACTGTTGTTCATGTTGATAATCCGTTCTGCAGCTGCCATGGCTCCATCTAACTTATCCAGGTCACGCTGCAAGAATGCCGCGGCCAAGTCTGAAAGCAAATGCAGGATTTGTGAAAATAGCCTCACGGTTTTCCATTTGGTCACAAGTTGTAAGAATCTTCGATAGTTTAAGGTGCACTCTCACTGCACTTGTGTCAAGCTTGCGTCACTGCGTAGTTCGTTCACTGCGTCACTGTATAGCCTCACGGTTTTCCATTTGGTCACAAGTTGTAAGAATCTTCGATTCATAGTTAAGGTGCACTCTCACTGCACTTGCGCCAAGCTTGCGTCATTGTGTAGTTCGTTCGCTGCGTCACTCCAATTTTTTTATAATTTATATATTGCGAAAGACGTAAAAGTATAACTTAGCAGACGACAAAATAAACAAAAAGTAAGAAAACTCGTTCGTTATCTCTGAAATTCGTTGAGTATCTTTCGAACAAGCTCGGCGCAAGTGTAGTGAGAGTGCACCTTTAGGCTACTGTCTTTTCTTGTCACCAGTATTTTTCACCTAAAAAGTCTGCCTAATTCTATCTAACAGGCTGCGGACATCGACCCCCCTTCCCCACACACACCTAAAAAAAAACGCGCGATGATCATGAAAACACCTAGCGTCGTATTACTACGGTGGCCGAAAACGACATTTGGCCGATCATGTTTCGGGCTGTGTTGCGGGAATGAACAGATGGCACCAAGAGAGCCTACCGTCTTGTGCCTGCATGGCGTCATAGATCCCCTCTGTCTCTTTCAGAAGACCCGTGTCGTCTGTCAGTCTGTTGCTGTAGAAGGAGCTGATGATGGCCTCTAACTCGTGAGCGTTGTGAGCCTCCAGTGCTGATTCCAACTCATCCAGGATCGGGGCTTCAACTGTACAAGATAGTAAGAAGAGCATGTTCATATTTCGTACGCCAATATGTATATTCGAAACTAATGTGCTATCAATAAAGCTGTATGGTTGATTTTCTTCTAAAGATATTCCAACATTAAGATTCAAATTAATTTTAAAAGAATCCAACGTTACTTGCATATGCTATTGGTATTTGCATTTTGTGCAAATCAATCCGTATGTGCGTATCTGAAATTTGTGGAAACAAAACAGTGCAGTTTACATTTCTCCATTAATGTTATAGCAACTATATATGTCCTACATATAACCACTAAGCGCAAATGCAATGGGTTTTTTTACCTTTGCTTCTCTCTTCCTCCATTTTCTTTCGCTTCTGTTCAGCCACCACAATGAGTTTTTCTTCTTCCACGATACTGTTGCGTCTTTCGGCTTCGGCTCTTCTTCTTATGAGTTCTTCTTCGAGGTTCCTTAGCTCCTCCTCTTTCCTCTTGCGTTTGTCTCTTCGTTTCTTCATTTTCTTCTTCCTTCTTTCCGTCTGAACCTTCAAGATTTCTTCGATTCGTTGTTTGTCTGCAATTGTTAGTGTGGATGCTCTCCTGTCCTGAAGTTCGTTCTTTTCTGCCTCCAGTTGTTCATCTGTCTCTTCTTGGATCGTCAAGTCTGTGTCTTCTTCATCTTCTAACATCTCCTTCTCCTTTCTTTCCGCTTGGGCATGTTGCATTTCCTTAACTTGTGTTGTTTCTTGGTCTATCGTCTCCCCAAGTCTGTTCCTGTTCTTGGTTGTTGGTTCTGATTGGCCATTTGTTGAAGATGTGCCTGGTTCAGAAGTTTGTATAGGTGGAAGAGAAAGGTCCTCGGCATTGACTACACCTGGGATCTCATCTTGGCCTTCTTCTATTGGCGTAGTCTGGTTTTGTCTCAAGTCGTCTTCAGTTGTTTGCATAGGAGCCTGAGAAATACCGGCGTTCTTCAACAACGTCTGTACAGATGGCAGAGGTTCTCGAGTACGGATTTGGATGGAGCCTTTTCTGGGTAGGGGGAGTTGAGGCAGCAACACGTTCTCCTGTTTCGCTTTCATAGCTACGAACGATTCTTCTGGTGACAGAGGACCTTGGGTTTCTCGCGCTTGCATGCTGGGGAGGGGGGCAGTCGGAATGGGTGTTGTTGGGACTGTGCCTCTGATGTTGATAGGCAGTTTAGGCAGCAATATCTCCCCTTGTATGGACTTCCTACGAACGAACGCTTCGTCTGAGGACAACAGAGTTTCTGGCAAGTCTTGTGCAGATGTTTGTGTAGATGGAAATGGCGGCCCCGTAGGTGCCGGGACCACCACCCGGCCTCGTCGGTAGAAGGTGAGCTTGGGTTGCGAGATGCCGCCGTCGGATTCCCGTCGAGGAGCCGGCAACGTGATTTTTCCTGAAGGTATCTGGATCGGTGGGATGATAGGCGCCCAGGCATTGGTCTTTTTCACTCCCTGTTCCACATCATTGGTTTGTCCATTGGTCTGTAGGTCACAGGAAAGAGTATTATTAATGATATAATAAGTTTATTTGAAAGTTCGTGCCCGAGGGCTACTTGCAAGTACATGGTATAAACATAGTGACAATGGACAGTCATGAACAATATTCTACTCTAATACTAATGTTGGCTATTTCTAAACAGGTGGGGTTTGATTTCTTTTTTGGAAACAGAGGGAGACAAAAAGCCCCACATTTTCTAAAATTTGTGGGTTCTGCGATTTTAAGAGAAAAGTGGCTTTCTGTTCGTCTGTCAATGAGGGGAAGTTGGGATAAGTCTTTGTGGCTTCTCTAAACAGAGTGATTCTTTCGGTTTCGTTGAATGAACATTTGGAAATGAAATGTGTTTCGTCTCCCACTGCTTTAGATGTACAATATTTACAAATTCTTTCACACGCTGGTAATCTCTGATTAATTACATTATTGTTTATTCATGGTTCAGATACGTTAGCTGTCTTTCAACACATCAAATTGCTCACCTAAAAATTTATTGTGTTGCCAGCTAAACTTCAATATGGACTATACCAACAAAGATGATTTTTCATGCTAATGATAATACTTCATCATAAATGTTACTATTTCTTGTGTCCTTATGTGGAGGGTAGCTTATTCTGGGTGTTTTGGTACAAGTGTTCTATTCATTTTCATATTGTTCAGAAAATCCAATAAAATTTGATAGAATATGCCCCCCCCCCAAAAAAAAAACAGTGCCCTATATCATATCTCATGTCCTAACGTTCAGACATATAGCTCTACCAGTACCTTCGAAAAACGCCTTCAAACGTCATAACGTCTTTCAGCAAGCGTTAAGAATGTGGTTAGAAACAACTCATAATGAGCTATGTTCCAACTGTATAATTCGTATTAGCTAAGGAAACTTTATTACAAACATTGACAAAGACATCAATAAAGAATAGTCTCCAGGAAGACGTGTCAGCTGGATAGAAAAAGAGAAGAATTTGGTCAAATAGGGACAAAAAAGTTACTATAGGTTTTCAGTCAGTCTTTTGCCGTCTGTCCCGCGGCCGGTCAGTTTACTCCCACGCCAGTTACCTCATACTAGACTTTTATTCCTAACTTGGTAATACTGGAAGAGTCTACATAACTTGTCTGTCTTTCAAAAAAACAGCCTTACCGTGATTTCAGGCTCTTCCATGCCTTCTGGTGTTACCCTTCTCTCGGCAGACGGGGGTAGTGACCGACTTCTGGGGCCGCTCGGTCGTTTCAGTTTCTTGTACAAGCTGTGCAGCGCCTGGACGATGACCTTCGTTGAAATCACCAACAGCAAGCCTGCTGCGGAGGCAGTTCCATAGATGATACGCCAAAGCTGCTCGTTCTCGGCTGTGAGTCTTGCTACTTCTTGCTGGCAAGCTGCATGAAAAACAATTTATTTTCCGCATCCATTAAATGGTTTCATCAGAATTGTAAGTTTATTGTTTAATTAACTCTCTTAGCTGTCGGAGTTACATGCGACAGCTACTCTTTCAGGAGTAAAAAATAACACAGAGAGCATGGACACTGGGCTACATATAGACATTGGTCCTTTAGTCTCATAGTACTTAGTGTCATATTGTGCATTAAATAGACATCAAATATTATTAAAATAGCTGTTGTTTTGTCTTATTAAAAAAAGAATTACCATGGGAACAATAACACTACGAAATCATTTCAAATAGCAGATGTGGTAAGTTGACTAAAATCACAGGACACAAAAAATAATTAAAAAAATAACTTTTCGTCTTCTTCTTCCTTAAAAAGGAATCCAAATTTGGCTAACCAACAGTAGCTTTTCAATGAGTGTCTTTGTCATATGTATGTTCTGTTTTTGTCATATGTAACGTTACGTTCTGTCTTTGTCATATGTACGTTCTGTCTTTGTCATATGTACGTTCTCTATTTTCCTACCACATTATATGTACTAAGCGCACGAAACTACAAATATACCCAAATATATGAAGAAAACTATATATTCACCTGCTATGTCAAACATAGTAGTGAGCGTTGATGCCTGCTGATCTGTCGTCTGTGGTGAACTTGTGCTGGTGTCACCAGTGTCGGAAATGGGGCCTGTAGAAGCCATTTCTGTGTTTACAGTCGTAAGCATGGTCTCTGTTGTTGCCTGAGTCGTCCTTTCATCGGTAGGATCTGTTGCACTGAGTGTCGTGGTTTGGTGTGACGAACTTCTACCTATGACTCCGGTCATCACGAAGATTGTGGCTGGCTGAGTGGACCTTTTCCAAATAGCGTCAGTTGGAGTGGCCGATGTAACAGGTTCTTCTGTAGTCTCCGGTATGGTAAAAACTGTGCTTTCTGTGTTTGTATCCCCTCCGATACCAAAAGATGTACTCTGAGAGGCAGTTGGATGCTTTGTATTCTGTAAAGTGGTGAGGTACGAACTTTGTGGAGTTGAGATTTCACTTAGAGTTGATGTTGACTGTATCCCAATAAGATGAGTAGTTTGAATGACTGACGTGGTGTCCCTTGTGCTAAAAGAGGGACTATAGGGTGTAGCTGTGCCAGAAGTCCCCTGAGGTGTCATTTCAGCTGTAGTCAGGGGAATGGTGGCGAAAATTGTGCCAGTGGAGAGTGTTGTTGGCTGAGCTGTGCTAGTTCCTGTTGCAGGAGTAATCGTTGTCTGGCTTGTGATTGGAGCCATGGTTTGAGTTGTATGGGATGTGCTTTGCTGAGATGTGGCTTTGGTTGCAGTTTGAGTTGTAGCTCCCGTCGTACTTGTTTGAGTTGTACCTTCAGGAGTCGTTTGGCTTGTTGTCGAAATTGCAGTTGGTCCTGTTGTGCTTGGACCTGCAGTCGCTGTTGTTTGCTGGGAGGTACTTGCTGGAGTTGTGACCAATGTACTTGTACTTGGGCCAGATGTTCCTTGGGTTGTAGTCAAGGGAGTAGTGGCCAAGGTTGTGTCAGTTGTTCCAGTGAAGAGTGTTGTTGGCTGAGTTGTTCTGGTTCCTGTTGCACGAGTAAGAGTTGTATGGCTTGTGATTGGAGCCGTGGTTTGAGTTGTATGGGCTGTGCTTTGCTGCGAAGTGGCTTCGGTTGCACTCTGAGTTGTACTGAAACTTGTCACTGTCGTTGTGCTTCCAGTCCCAGCTTGAGTTGTAGCTCCCGTCGTACTTGTTTGAGTTGTACCTTCAGGAGTCGTTTGGCTTGTTGTCGAAATTGCAGTTGGTCCTGTTGTGCTTGGACCTGCAGTCGCTGTTGTTTGCTGGGAGGTACTTGCTGGAGTTGTGGGCGATGTACTTGGGCCAGATGTTCCTTGAGTTGTAGTCAAGGGAGTAGTGGCCAAGGTTGTGTCAGTTGTTCCAGTGAAGAGTGTTGTTGGCTGAGTTGTGCTGGTTCCTGTTGCAGGAGTAAGAGTTGTCTGGCTTGTGATTGGAGCCGTGGTTTGAGTGTTGACAGATGTGCTTTGCTGCGAAGTGGCTTCGGTTGCACTCTGAGTTGTACTGAAACTTGTCACTGTCGTTGTGCTTCCAGTCCCAGCTTGAGTTGTAGCTCCCGTCGTACTTGTTTGAGTTGTACCTTCAGGAGTCGTTTGGCTTGTTGTCGAAATTGCAGTTGGTCCTGTTGTGCTTGGACCTGCAGTCGCTGTTGTTTGCTGGGAGGTACTTGCTGGAGTTGTGGGCGATGTACTTGGGCCAGATGTTCCTTGAGTTGTAGTCAAGGGAGTAGTGGCCAAGGTTGTGTCAGTTGTTCCAGTGAAGAGTGTTGTTGGCTGAGTTGTGCTGGTTCCTGTTGCAGGAGTAAGAGTTGTCTGGCTTGTGATTGGAGCCGTGGTTTGAGTGTTGACAGATGTGCTTTGCTGCGAAGTGGCTTCGGTTGCACTCTGAGTTGTACTGAAACTTGTCACTGTCGTTGTGCTTCCAGTCCCAGCTTGAGTTGTAGCTCCCGTCGTACTTGTTTGAGTTGTACCTTCAGGAGTCGTTTGGCTTGTTGTCGAAATTGCAGTTGGTCCTGTTGTGCTTGGACCTGCAGTCGCTGTTGTTTGCTGGGAGGTACTTGCTGGAGTTGTGACCAATGTACTTGTACTTGGGCCAGATGTTCCTTGAGTTGTAGTCAAGGGAGTAGTGGCCAAGGTCGTGTCAGTTGTTCCAGTGAAGAGTGTTGTTGGCTGAGTTGTGCTGGTTCCTGTTGCAGGAGTAAGAGTTGTCTGGCTTGTGATTGGAGCCGTGGTTTGAGTGTTGACAGATGTGCTTTGCTGCGAAGTGGCTTCGGTTGCACTCTGAGTTGTACTGAAACTTGTCACTGTCGTTGTGCTTCCAGTCCCAGCTTGAGTTGTAGCTCCCGTCGTACTTGTTTGAGTTGTACCTTCAGGAGTCGTTTGGCTTGTTGTCGAAATTGCAGTTGGTCCTGTTGTGCTTGGACCTGCAGTCGCTGTTGTTTGCTGGGAGGTACTTGCTGGAGTTGTGGGCGATGTACTTGGGCCAGATGTTCCTTGAGTTGTAGTCAAGGGAGTAGTGGCCAAGGTTGTGTCAGTTGTTCCAGTGAAGAGTGTTGTTGGCTGAGTTGTGCTGGTTCCTGTTGCAGGAGTAAGAGTTGTCTGGCTTGTGATTGGAGCCGTGGTTTGAGTGTTGACAGATGTGCTTTGCTGCGAAGTGGCTTCGGTTGCACTCTGAGTTGTACTGAAACTTGTCACTGTCGTTGTGCTTCCAGTCCCAGCTTGAGTTGTAGCTCCCGTCGTACTTGTTTGAGTTGTACCTTCAGGAGTCGTTTGGCTTGTTGTCGAAATTGCAGTTGGTCCTGTTGTGCTTGGACCTGCAGTCGCTGTTGTTTGCTGGGAGGTACTTGCTGGAGTTGTGGGCGATGTACTTGTACTTGGGCCAGATGTTCCTTGGGTTGTAGTCAAGGGAGTAGTGGCCAAGGTTGTGTCAGTTGTTCCAGTGAAGAGTGTTGTCGGCTGAGTTGTGCTGGTTCCTGTTGCAGTAGTAAGAGTTGTCTGGCTTGTGATTGGAGCCGTGGTTTGATTGTTCACAGATGTGCTTTGCTGCGAAGTGGCTTCGGTTGCAGTCTGAGTTGTACTGAAACTTGTCACTGTCGTTGTGCTTCCAGTCCCAGCTTGAGTTGTAGCTCCCGTCGTACTTGTTTGAGTTGTACCTTCAGGAGTCGTTTGGCTTGTTGTCGAAATTGCAGTTGGTCCTGTTGTGCTTGGACCTGCAGTCGCTGTTGTTTGCTGGGAGGTACTTGCTGGAGTTGTAGGCGATGTACTTGGGCCAGATGTTCCTTGGGTTGTAGTCAAGGGAGTAGTGGCCAAGGTTGTGTCAGTTGTTCCAGTGAAGAGTGTTGTCGGCTGAGTTGTGCTGGTTCCTGTTGCAGTAGTAAGAGTTGTCTGGCTTGTGATTGGAGCCGTGGTTTGAGTGTTGACAGATGTGCTTTGCTGCGAAGTGGCTTCGGTTGCACTCTGAGTTGTACTGAAACTTGTCACTGTCGTTGTGCTTCCAGTCCCAGCTTGAGTTGTAGCTCCCGTCGTACTTGTTTGAGTTGTACCTTCAGGAGTCGTTTGGCTTGTTGTCGAAATTGCAGTTGGTCCTGTTGTGCTTGGACCCGCAGTCGCTGTTGTTTGCTGGGAGGTACTTGCTGGAGTTGTGGGCGATGTACTTGGGCCAGATGTTCCCTGAGTTGTAGTCAAGGGAGTAGTGGCCAAGGTTGTGTCAGTTGTTCCAGTGAAGAGTGTTGTTGGCTGAGTTGTGCTGGTTCCTGTTGCAGGAGTAAGAGTTGTCTGGCTTGTGATTGGAGCCGTGGTTTGAGTGTTGACAGATGTGCTTTGCTGCGAAGTGGCTTCCGTTGCACTCTGAGTTGTACTGAAACTTGTCACTGTCGTTGTGCTTCCAGTCCCAGCTTGAGTTGTAGCTCCCGTCGTACTTGTTTGAGTTGTACCTTCAGGAGTCGTTTGGCTTGTTGTCGAAATTGCAGTTGGTCCTGTTGTGCTTGGACCTGCAGTCGCTGTTGTTTGCTGGGAGGTACTTGCTGGAGTTGTGGGCGATGTACTTGTACTTGGGCCAGATGTTCCTTGGGTTGTAGTCAAGGGAGTAGTGGCCAAGGTTGTGTCAGTTGTTCCAGTGAAGAGTGTTGTCGGCTGAGTTGTGCTGGTTCCTGTTGCAGTAGTAAGAGTTGTCTGGCTTGTGATTGGAGCCGTGGTTTGAGTGTTCACAGATGTGCTTTGCTGCGAAGTGGCTTCGGTTGCACTCTGAGTTGTACTGAAACTTGTCACTGTCGTTGTGCTTCCAGTCCCAGCTTGAGTTGTAGCTCCCGTCGTACTTGTTTGAGCTGTACCTTCAGGAGTCGTTTGGCTTGTTGTCGAAATTGCAGTTGGTCCTGTTGTGCTTGGACCTGCAGTCGCTGTTGTTTGCTGGGAGGTACTTGCTGGAGTTGTGGGCGATGTACTTGTACTTGGGCCAGATGTTCCTTGGGTTGTAGTCAAGGGAGTAGTGGCCAAGGTTGTGTCAGTTGTTCCAGTGAAGAGTGTTGTCGGCTGAGTTGTGCTGGTTCCTGTTGCAGTAGTAAGAGTTGTCTGGCTTGTGATTGGAGCCGTGGTTTGAGTGTTGACAGATGTGCTTTGCTGCGAAGTGGCTTCGGTTGCACTCTGAGTTGTACTGAAACTTGTCACTGTCGTTGTGCTTCCAGTCCCAGCTTGAGTTGTAGCTCCCGTCGTACTTGTTTGAGTTGTACCTTCAGGAGTCGTTTGGCTTGTTGTCGAAATTGCAGTTGGTCCTGTTGTGCTTGGACCTGCAGTCGCTGTTGTTTGCTGGGAGGTACTTGCTGGAGTTGTGGGCGATGTACTTGGGCCAGATGTTCCTTGAGTTGTAGTCAAGGGAGTAGTGGCCAAGGTTGTGTCAGTTGTTCCAGTGAAGAGTGTTGTTGGCTGAGTTGTGTTGGTTCCTGTTGCAGGAGTAAGAGTTGTCTGGCTTGTGATTGGAGCCGTGGTTTGAGTGTTCACAGATGTGCTTTGCTGCGAAGTGGCTTCGGTTGCACTCTGAGTTGTACTGAAACTTGTCACTGTCGTTGTGCTTCCAGTCCCAGCTTGAGTTGTAGCTCCCGTCGTACTTGTTTGAGTTGTACCTTCAGGAGTCGTTTGGCTTGTTGTCGAAATTGCAGTTGGTCCTGTTGTGCTTGGACCTGCAGTCGCTGTTGTTTGCTGGGAGGTACTTGCTGGAGTTGTGACCAATGTACTTGTACTTGGGCCAGATGTTCCTTGAGTTGTAGTCAAGGGAGTAGTGGCCAAGGTTGTGTCAGTTGTTCCAGTGAAGAGTGTTGTTGGCTGAGTTGTGCTGGTTCCTGTTGCAGGAGTAAGAGTTGTCTGGCTTGTGATTGGAGCCGTGGTTTGAGTGTTGACAGATGTGCTTTGCTGCGAAGTGGCTTCGGTTGCACTCTGAGTTGTACTGAAACTTGTCACTGTCGTTGTGCTTCCAGTCCCAGCTTGAGTTGTAGCTCCCGTCGTACTTGTTTGAGTTGTACCTTCAGGAGTCGTTTGGCTTGTTGTCGAAATTGCAGTTGGTCCTGTTGTGCTTGGACCTGCAGTCGCTGTTGTTTGCTGGGAGGTACTTGCTGGAGTTGTGGGCGATGTACTTGGGCCAGATGTTCCTTGAGTTGTAGTCAAGGGAGTAGTGGCCAAGGTTGTGTCAGTTGTTCCAGTGAAGAGTGTTGTTGGCTGAGTTGTGTTGGTTCCTGTTGCAGGAGTAAGAGTTGTCTGGCTTGTGATTGGAGCCGTGGTTTGAGTGTTCACAGATGTGCTTTGCTGCGAAGTGGCTTCGGTTGCACTCTGAGTTGTACTGAAACTTGTCACTGTCGTTGTGCTTCCAGTCCCAGCTTGAGTTGTAGCTCCCGTCGTACTTGTTTGAGTTGTACCTTCAGGAGTCGTTTGGCTTGTTGTCGAAATTGCAGTTGGTCCTGTTGTGCTTGGACCTGCAGTCGCTGTTGTTTGCTGGGAGGTACTTGCTGGAGTTGTGGGCGATGTACTTGTACTTGGGCCAGATGTTCCTTGAGTTGTAGTCAAGGGAGTAGTGGCCAAGGTTGTGTCAGTTGTTCCAGTGAAGAGTGTTGTCGGCTGAGTTGTGCTGGTTCCTGTTGCAGGAGTAAGAGTTGTCTGGCTTGTGATTGGAGCCGTGGTTTGAGTATTGACAGATGTGCTTTGCTGCGAAGTGGCTTCGGTTGCACTCTGAGTTGTACTGAAACTTGTCACTGTCGTTGTGCTTCCAGTCCCAGCTTGAGTTGTAGCTCCCGTCGTACTTGTTTGAGTTGTACCTTCAGGAGTCGTTTGGCTTGTTGTCGAAATTGCAGTTGGTCCTGTTGTGCTTGGACCTGCAGTCGCTGTTGTTTGCTGGGAGGTACTTGCTGGAGTTGTGGGCGATGTACTTGTACTTGGGCCAGATGTTCCTTGGGTTGTAGTCAAGGGAGTAGTGGCCAAGGTTGTGTCAGTTGTTCCAGTGAAGAGTGTTGTCGGCTGAGTTGTGCTGGTTCCTGTTGCAGTAGTAAGAGTTGTCTGGCTTGTGATTGGAGCCGTGGTTTGAGTGTTCACAGATGTGCTTTGCTGCGAAGTGGCTTCGGTTGCAGTCTGAGTTGTACTGAAACTTGTCACTGTCGTTGTGCTTCCAGTCCCAGCTTGAGTTGTAGCTCCCGTCGTACTTGTTTGAGTTGTACCTTCAGGCGTCGTTTGGCTTGTTGTCGAAATTGCAGTTGGTCCTGTTGTGCTTGGACCTGCAGTCGCTGTTGTTTGCTGGGAGGTACTTGCTGGAGTTGTGACCAATGTACTTGTACTTGGGCCAGATGTTCCTTGGGTTGTAGTCAAGGGAGTAGTGGCCAAGGTTGTGTCAGTTGTTCCAGTGAAGAGTGTTGTCGGCTGAGTTGTGCTGGTTCCTGTTGCAGTAGTAAGAGTTGTCTGGCTTGTGATTGGAGCCGTGGTTTGAGTGTTCACAGATGTGCTTTGCTGCGAAGTGGCTTCGGTTGCAGTCTGAGTTGTACTGAAACTTGTCACTGTCGTTGTGCTTCCAGTCCCAGCTTGAGTTGTAGCTCCCGTCGTACTTGTTTGAGTTGTACCTTCAGGAGTCGTTTGGCTTGTTGTCGAAATTGCAGTTGGTCCTGTTGTGCTTGGACCTGCAGTCGCTGTTGTTTGCTGGGAGGTACTTGCTGGAGTTGTGGGCGATGTACTTGGGCCAGATGTTCCTTGAGTTGTAGTCAAGGGAGTAGTGGCCAAGGTTGTGTCAGTTGTTCCAGTGAAGAGTGTTGTTGGCTGAGTTGCTGCTGGTTCCTGTTGCAGGAGTAAGAAGTTGTCTGGCTTGTGATTGGAGCCGTGGTTTGAGTGTTCACAGATGTGCTTTGCTGCGAAGTGGCTTCGGTTGCAGTCTGAGTTGTACTGAAACTTGTCACTGTCGTTGTGCTTCCAGTCCCAGCTTGAGTTGTAGCTCCCGTCGTACTTGTTTGAGTTGTACCTTCAGGAGTCGTTTGGCTTGTTGTCGACATTGCAGTTGGTCCTGTTGTGCTTGGACCTGCAATTCGCTGTTGTTTGCTGGGAGGTACTTGCTGGAGTTGTGGGCGATGTACTTGGGCCAGATGTTCCTTGAGTTGTAGTCAAGGGAGTAGTGGCCAAGGTTGTGTCAGTTGTTCCAGTGAAGAGTGTTGTTGGCTGAGTTGTGCTGGTTCCTGTTGCAGGAGTAAGAGTTGTCTGGCTTGTGATTGGAGCCGTGGTTTGAGTGTTGACAGATGTGCTTTGCTGCGAAGTGGCTTCGGTTGCACTCTGAGTTGTACTGAAACTTGTCACTGTCGTTGTGCTTCCAGTCCCAGCTTGAGTTGTAGCTCCCGTCGTACTTGTTTGAGTTGTACCTTCAGGAGTCGTTTGGCTTGTTGTCGAAATTGCAGTTGGTCCTGTTGTGCTTGGACCTGCAGGCGCTGTTGTTTGCTGGGAGGTACTTGCTGGAGTTGTGGGCGATGTACTTGGGCCAGATGTTCCTTGAGTTGTAGTCAAGGGAGTAGTGGCCAAGGTTGTGTCAGTTGTTCCAGTGAAGAGTGTTGTCGGCTGAGTTGTGCTGGTTCCTGTTGCAGGAGTAAGAGTTGTCTGGCTTGTGATTGGAGCCGTGGTTTGAGTGTTGACAGATGTGCTTTGCTGCGAAGTGGCTTCGGTTGCAGTCTGAGTTGTACTGAAACTTGTCACTGTCGTTGTGCTTCCAGTCCCAGCTTGAGTTGTAGCTCCCGTCGTACTTGTTTGAGTTGTACCTTCAGGAGTCGTTTGGCTTGTTGTCGAAATTGCAGTTGGTCCTGTTGTGCTTGGACCTGCAGTCGCTGTTGTTTGCTGGGAGGTACTTTCTGGAGTTGTGACCAATGTACTTGTACTTGGGCCAGATGTTCCTTGGGTTGTAGTCAAGGGAGTAGTGGCCAAGGTTGTGTCAGTTGTTCCAGTGAAGAGTGTTGTTGGCTGAGTTGTGCTGGTTCCTGTTGCAGGAGTAAGAGTTGTCTGGCTTGTGATTGGAGCCGTGGTTTGAGTGTTGACAGATGTGCTTTGCTGCGAAGTGGCTTCGGTTGCACTCTGAGTTGTACTGAAACTTGTCACTGTCGTTGTGCTTCCAGTCCCAGCTTGAGTTGTAGCTCCCGTCGTACTTGTTTGAGTTGTACCTTCAGGAGTCGTTTGGCTTGTTGTCGAAATTGCAGTTGGTCCTGTTGTGCTTGGACCTGCAGTCGCTGTTGTTTGCTGGGAGGTACTTGCTGGAGTTGTGGGCGATGTACTTGGGCCAGATGTTCCTTGAGTTGTAGTCAAGGGAGTAGTGGCCAAGGTTGTGTCAGTTGTTCCAGTGAAGAGTGTTGTTGGCTGAGTTGTGCTGGTTCCTGTTGCAGGAGTAAGAGTTGTCTGGCTTGTGATTGGAGCCGTGGTTTGAGTGTTGACAGATGTGCTTTGCTGCGAAGTGGCTTCGGTTGCACTCTGAGTTGTACTGAAACTTGTCACTGTCGTTGTGCTTCCAGTCCCAGCTTGAGTTGTAGCTCCCGTCGTACTTGTTTGAGTTGTACCTTCAGGAGTCGTTTGGCTTGTTGTCGAAATTGCAGTTGGTCCTGTTGTGCTTGGACCTGCAGTCGCTGTTGTTTGCTGGGAGGTACTTGCTGGAGTTGTGACCAATGTACTTGTACTTGGGCCAGATGTTCCTTGAGTTGTAGTCAAGGGAGTAGTGGCCAAGGTTGTGTCAGTTGTTCCAGTGAAGAGTGTTGTTGGCTGAGTTGTGCTGGTTCCTGTTGCAGGAGTAAGAGTTGTCTGGCTTGTGATTGGAGCCGTGGTTTGAGTGTTGACAGATGTGCTTTGCTGCGAAGTGGCTTCGGTTGCACTCTGAGTTGTACTGAAACTTGTCACTGTCGTTGTGCTTCCAGTCCCAGCTTGAGTTGTAGCTCCCGTCGTACTTGTTTGAGTTGTACCTTCAGGAGTCGTTTGGCTTGTTGTCGAAATTGCAGTTGGTCCTGTTGTGCTTGGACCTGCAGTCGCTGTTGTTTGCTGGGAGGTACTTGCTGGAGTTGTGGGCGATGTACTTGGGCCAGATGTTCCTTGAGTTGTAGTCAAGGGAGTAGTGGCCAAGGTTGTGTCAGTTGTTCCAGTGAAGAGTGTTGTTGGCTGAGTTGTGCTGGTTCCTGTTGCAGGAGTAAGAGTTGTCTGGCTTGTGATTGGAGCCGTGGTTTGAGTGTTGACAGATGTGCTTTGCTGCGAAGTGGCTTCGGTTGCACTCTGAGTTGTACTGAAACTTGTCACTGTCGTTGTGCTTCCAGTCCCAGCTTGAGTTGTAGCTCTCCGCCGTACTTGTTTGAGTTGTACCTTCAGGAGTCGTTTGGCTTGTTGTCGAAATTGCAGTTGGTCCTGTTGTGCTTGGACCTGCAGTCGCTGTTGTTTGCTGGGAGGTACTTGCTGGAGTTGTGACCAATGTACTTGTACTTGGGCCAGATGTTCCTTGAGTTGTAGTCAAGGGAGTAGTGGCCAAGGTTGTGTCAGTTGTTCCAGTGAAGAGTGTTGTTGGCTGAGTTGTGCTGGTTCCTGTTGCAGGAGTAAGAGTTGTCTGGCTTGTGATTGGAGCCGTGGTTTGAGTGTTGACAGATGTGCTTTGCTGCGAAGTGGCTTCGGTTGCACTCTGAGTTGTACTGAAACTTGTCACTGTCGTTGTGCTTCCAGTCCCAGCTTGAGTTGTAGCTCCCGTCCGTACTTGTTTGAGTTGTACCTTCAGGAGTCGTTTGGCTTGTTGTCGAAATTGCAGTTGGTCCTGTTGTGCTTGGACCTGCAGTCGCTGTTGTTTGCTGGGAGGTACTTGCTGGAGTTGTGACCAATGTACTTGTACTTGGGCCAGATGTTCCTTGAGTTGTAGTCAAGGGAGTAGTGGCCAAGGTTGTGTCAGTTGTTCCAGTGAAGAGTGTTGTTGGCTGAGTTGTGCTGGTTCCTGTTGCAGGAGTAAGAGTTGTCTGGCTTGTGATTGGAGCCGTGGTTTGAGTGTTGACAGATGTGCTTTGCTGCGAAGTGGCTTCGGTTGCACTCTGAGTTGTACTGAAACTTGTCACTGTCGTTGTGCTTCCAGTCCCAGCTTGAGTTGTAGCTCCCGTCGTACTTGTTTGAGTTGTACCTTCAGGAGTCGTTTGGCTTGTTGTCGAAATTGCAGTTGGTCCTGTTGTGCTTGGACCTGCAGTCGCTGTTGTTTGCTGGGAGGTACTTGCTGGAGTTGTGGGCGATGTACTTGGGCCAGATGTTCCTTGAGTTGTAGTCAAGGGAGTAGTGGCCAAGGTTGTGTCAGTTGTTCCAGTGAAGAGTGTTGTTGGCTGAGTTGTGCTGGTTCCTGTTGCAGGAGTAAGAGTTGTCTGGCTTGTGATTGGAGCCGTGGTTTGAGTGTTCACAGATGTGCTTTGCTGCGAAGTGGCTTCGGTTGCACTCTGAGTTGTACTGAAACTTGTCACTGTCGTTGTGCTTCCAGTCCCAGCTTGAGTTGTAGCTCCCGTCGTACTTGTTTGAGTTGTACCTTCAGGAGTCGTTTGGCTTGTTGTCGAAATTGCAGTTGGTCCTGTTGTGCTTGGACCTGCAGTCGCTGTTGTTTGCTGGGAGGTACTTGCTGGAGTTGTGACCAATGTACTTGTACTTGGGCCAGATGTTCCTTGAGTTGTAGTCAAGGGAGTAGTGGCCAAGGTTGTGTCAGTTGTTCCAGTGAAGAGTGTTGTTGGCTGAGTTGTGCTGGTTCCTGTTGCAGGAGTAAGAGTTGTCTGGCTTGTGATTGGAGCCGTGGTTTGAGTGTTGACAGATGTGCTTTGCTGCGAAGTGGCTTCGGTTGCACTCTGAGTTGTACTGAAACTTGTCACTGTCGTTGTGCTTCCAGTCCCAGCTTGAGTTGTAGCTCCCGTCGTACTTGTTTGAGTTGTACCTTCAGGAGTCGTTTGGCTTGTTGTCGAAATTGCAGTTGGTCCTGTTGTGCTTGGACCTGCAGTCGCTGTTGTTTGCTGGGAGGTACTTGCTGGAGTTGTGGGCGATGTACTTGGGCCAGATGTTCCTTGAGTTGTAGTCAAGGGAGTAGTGGCCAAGGTTGTGTCAGTTGTTCCAGTGAAGAGTGTTGTTGGCTGAGTTGTGCTGGTTCCTGTTGCAGGAGTAAGAGTTGTCTGGCTTGTGATTGGAGCCGTGGTTTGAGTGTTCACAGATGTGCTTTGCTGCGAAGTGGCTTCGGTTGCACTCTGAGTTGTACTGAAACTTGTCACTGTCGTTGTGCTTCCAGTCCCAGCTTGAGTTGTAGCTCCCGTCGTACTTGTTTGAGTTGTACCTTCAGGAGTCGTTTGGCTTGTTGTCGAAATTGCAGTTGGTCCTGTTGTGCTTGGACCTGCAGTCGCTGTTGTTTGCTGGGAGGTACTTGCTGGAGTTGTGACCAATGTACTTGTACTTGGGCCAGATGTTCCTTGAGTTGTAGTCAAGGGAGTAGTGGCCAAGGTTGTGTCAGTTGTTCCAGTGAAGAGTGTTGTTGGCTGAGTTGTGCTGGTTCCTGTTGCAGGAGTAAGAGTTGTCTGGCTTGTGATTGGAGCCGTGGTTTGAGTGTTGACAGATGTGCTTTGCTGCGAAGTGGCTTCGGTTGCACTCTGAGTTGTACTGAAACTTGTCACTGTCGTTGTGCTTCCAGTCCCAGCTTGAGTTGTAGCTCCCGTCGTACTTGTTTGAGTTGTACCTTCAGGAGTCGTTTGGCTTGTTGTCGAAATTGCAGTTGGTCCTGTTGTGCTTGGACCTGCAGTCGCTGTTGTTTGCTGGGAGGTACTTGCTGGAGTTGTGGGCGATGTACTTGGGCCAGATGTTCCTTGAGTTGTAGTCAAGGGAGTAGTGGCCAAGGTTGTGTCAGTTGTTCCAGTGAAGAGTGTTGTTGGCTGAGTTGTGCTGGTTCCTGTTGCAGGAGTAAGAGTTGTCTGGCTTGTGATTGGAGCCGTGGTTTGAGTGTTCACAGATGTGCTTTGCTGCGAAGTGGCTTCGGTTGCACTCTGAGTTGTACTGAAACTTGTCACTGTCGTTGTGCTTCCAGTCCCAGCTTGAGTTGTAGCTCCCGTCGTACTTGTTTGAGTTGTACCTTCAGGAGTCGTTTGGCTTGTTGTCGAAATTGCAGTTGGTCCTGTTGTGCTTGGACCTGCAGTCGCTGTTGTTTGCTGGGAGGTACTTGCTGGAGTTGTGACCAATGTACTTGTACTTGGGCCAGATGTTCCTTGAGTTGTAGTCAAGGGAGTAGTGGCCAAGGTTGTGTCAGTTGTTCCAGTGAAGAGTGTTGTTGGCTGAGTTGTGCTGGTTCCTGTTGCAGGAGTAAGAGTTGTCTGGCTTGTGATTGGAGCCGTGGTTTGAGTGTTGACAGATGTGCTTTGCTGCGAAGTGGCTTCGGTTGCACTCTGAGTTGTACTGAAACTTGTCACTGTCGTTGTGCTTCCAGTCCCAGCTTGAGTTGTAGCTCCCGTCGTACTTGTTTGAGTTGTACCTTCAGGAGTCGTTTGGCTTGTTGTCGAAATTGCAGTTGGTCCTGTTGTGCTTGGACCTGCAGTCGCTGTTGTTTGCTGGGAGGTACTTGCTGGAGTTGTGGGCGATGTACTTGGGGCCAGATGTTCCTTGAGTTGTAGTCAAGGGAGTAGTGGCCAAGGTTGTGTCAGTTGTTCCAGTGAAGAGTGTTGTTGGCTGAGTTGTGCTGGTTCCTGTTGCAGGAGTAAGAGTTGTCTGGCTTGTGATTGGAGCCGTGGTTTGAGTGTTGACAGATGTGCTTTGCTGCGAAGTGGCTTCGGTTGCACTCTGAGTTGTACTGAAACTTGTCACTGTCGTTGTGCTTCCAGTCCCAGCTTGAGTTGTAGCTCCCGTCGTACTTGTTTGAGTTGTACCTTCAGGAGTCGTTTGGCTTGTTGTCGAAATTGCAGTTGGTCCTGTTGTGCTTGGACCTGCAGTCGCTGTTGTTTGCTGGGAGGTACTTGCTGGAGTTGTGGACCAATGTACTTGTACTTGGGCCAGATGTTCCTTGAGTTGTAGTCAAGGGAGTAGTGGCCAAGGTTGTGTCAGTTGTTCCAGTGAAGAGTGTTGTTGGCTGAGTTGTGCTGGTTCCTGTTGCAGGAGTAAGAGTTGTCTGGCTTGTGATTGGAGCCGTGGTTTGAGTGTTCACAGATGTGCTTTGCTGCGAAGTGGCTTCGGTTGCACTCTGAGTTGTACTGAAACTTGTCACTGTCGTTGTGCTTCCAGTCCCAGCTTGAGTTGTAGCTCCCGTCGTACTTGTTTGAGTTGTACCTTCAGGAGTCGTTTGGCTTGTTGTCGAAATTGCAGTTGGTCCTGTTGTGCTTGGACCTGCAGTCGCTGTTGTTTGCTGGGAGGTACTTGCTGGAGTTGTGGACCAATGTACTTGTACTTGGGCCAGATGTTCCTTGAGTTGTAGTCAAGGGAGTAGTGGCCAAGGTTGTGTCAGTTGTTCCAGTGAAGAGTGTTGTTGGCTGAGTTGTGCTGGTTCCTGTTGCAGGAGTAAGAGTTGTCTGGCTTGTGATTGGAGCCGTGGTTTGAGTGTTGACAGATGTGCTTTGCTGCGAAGTGGCTTCGGTTGCACTCTGAGTTGTACTGAAACTTGTCACTGTCGTTGTGCTTCCAGTCCCAGCTTGAGTTGTAGCTCCCGTCGTACTTGTTTGAGTTGTACCTTCAGGAGTCGTTTGGCTTGTTGTCGAAATTGCAGTTGGTCCTGTTGTGCTTGGACCTGCAGTCGCTGTTGTTTGCTGGGAGGTACTTGCTGGAGTTGTGACCAATGTACTTGTACTTGGGCCAGATGTTCCTTGAGGTTGTAGTCAAGGGAGTAGTGGCCAAGGTTGTGTCAGTTGTTCCAGTGAAGAGTGTTGTTGGCTGAGTTGTGCTGGTTCCTGTTGCAGGAGTAAGAGTTGTCTGGCTTGTGATTGGAGCCGTGGTTTGAGTGTTGACAGATGTGCTTTGCTGCGAAGTGGCTTCGGTTGCACTCTGAGTTGTACTGAAACTTGTCACTGTCGTTGTGCTTCCAGTCCCAGCTTGAGTTGTAGCTCCCGTCGTACTTGTTTGAGTTGTACCTTCAGGAGTCGTTTGGCTTGTTGTCGAAATTGCAGTTGGTCCTGTTGTGCTTGGACCTGCAGTCGCTGTTGTTTGCTGGGAGGTACTTGCTGGAGTTGTGGACCAATGTACTTGTACTTGGGCCAGATGTTCCTTGAGTTGTAGTCAAGGGAGTAGTGGCCAAGGTTGTGTCAGTTGTTCCAGTGAAGAGTGTTGTTGGCTGAGTTGTGCTGGTTCCTGTTGCAGGAGTAAGAGTTGTCTGGCTTGTGATTGGAGCCGTGGTTTGAGTGTTCACAGATGTGCTTTGCTGCGAAGTGGCTTCGGTTGCACTCTGAGTTGTACTGAAACTTGTCACTGTCGTTGTGCTTCCAGTCCCAGCTTGAGTTGTAGCTCCCGTCGTACTTGTTTGAGTTGTACCTTCAGGAGTCGTTTGGCTTGTTGTCGAAATTGCAGTTGGTCCTGTTGTGCTTGGACCTGCAGTCGCTGTTGTTTGCTGGGAGGTACTTTCTGGAGTTGTGGGCGATGTACTTGGGCCAGATGTTCCTTGGGTTGTAGTCAAGGGAGTAGTGGCCAAGGTTGTGTCAGTTGTTCCAGTGAAGAGTGTTGTTGGCTGAGTTGTGCTGGTTCCTGTTGCAGGAGTAAGAGTTGTCTGGCTTGTGATTGGAGCCGTGGTTTGAGTGTTGACAGATGTGCTTTGCTGCGAAGTGGCTTCGGTTGCACTCTGAGTTGTACTGAAACTTGTCACTGTCGTTGTGCTTCCAGTCCCAGCTTGAGTTGTAGCTCCCGTCGTACTTGTTTGAGTTGTACCTTCAGGAGTCGTTTGGCTTGTTGTCGAAATTGCAGTTGGTCCTGTTGTGCTTGGACCTGCAGTCGCTGTTGTTTGCTGGGAGGTACTTGCTGGAGTTGTGACCAATGTACTTGTACTTGGGCCAGATGTTCCTTGAGTTGTAGTCAAGGGAGTAGTGGCCAAGGTTGTGTCAGTTGTTCCAGTGAAGAGTGTTGTTGGCTGAGTTGTGCTGGTTCCTGTTGCAGGAGTAAGAGTTGTCTGGCTTGTGATTGGAGCCGTGGTTTGAGTGTTCACAGATGTGCTTTGCTGCGAAGTGGCTTCGGTTGCACTCTGAGTTGTACTGAAACTTGTCACTGTCGTTGTGCTTCCAGTCCCAGCTTGAGTTGTAGCTCCCGTCGTACTTGTTTGAGTTGTACCTTCAGGAGTCGTTTGGCTTGTTGTCGAAATTGCAGTTGGTCCTGTTGTGCTTGGACCTGCAGTCGCTGTTGTTTGCTGGGAGGTACTTTCCTGGAGTTGTGGGCGATGTACTTGTACTTGGGCCAGATGTTCCTTGGTTGTAGTCAAGGGAGTAGTGGCCAAGGTTGTGTCAGTTGTTCCAGTGAAGAGTGTTGTTGGCTGAGTTGTGCTGGTTCCTGTTGCAGGAGTAAGAGTTGTCTGGCTTGTGATTGGAGCCGTGGTTTGAGTGTTCACAGATGTGCTTTGCTGCGAAGTGGCTTCGGTTGCACTCTGAGTTGTACTGAAACTTGTCACTGTCGTTGTGCTTCCAGTCCCAGCTTGAGTTGTAGCTCCCGTCGTACTTGTTTGAGTTGTACCTTCAGGAGTCGTTTGGCTTGTTGTCGAAATTGCAGTTGGTCCTGTTGTGCTTGGACCTGCAGTCGCTGTTGTTTGCTGGGAGGTACTTGCTGGAGTTGTGACCAATGTACTTGTACTTGGGCCAGATGTTCCTTGGGTTGTAGTCAAGGGAAGTAGTGGCCAAGGTTGTGTCAGTTGTTCCAGTGAAGAGTGTTGTTGGCTGAGTTGTGCTGGTTCCTGTTGCAGGAGTAAGAGTTGTCTGGCTTGTGATTGGAGCCGTGGTTTGAGTGTTGACAGATGTGCTTTGCTGCGAAGTGGCTTCGGTTGCACTCTGAGTTGTACTGAAACTTGTCACTGTCGTTGTGCTTCCAGTCCCAGCTTGAGTTGTAGCTCCCGTCGTACTTGTTTGAGTTGTACCTTCAGGAGTCGTTTGGCTTGTTGTCGAAATTGCAGTTGGTCCTGTTGTGCTTGGACCTGCAGTCGCTGTTGTTTGCTGGGAGGTACTTGCTGGAGTTGTGGGCGATGTACTTGGGCCAGATGTTCCTTGAGTTGTAGTCAAGGGAGTAGTGGCCAAGGTTGTGTCAGTTGTTCCAGTGAAGAGTGTTGTTGGCTGAGTTGTGCTGGTTCCTGTTGCAGGAGTAAGAGTTGTCTGGCTTGTGATTGGAGCCGTGGTTTGAGTGTTCACAGATGTGCTTTGCTGCGAAGTGGCTTCGGTTGCACTCTGAGTTGTACTGAAACTTGTCACTGTCGTTGTGCTTCCAGTCCCAGCTTGAGTTGTAGCTCCCGTCGTACTTGTTTGAGTTGTACCTTCAGGAGTCGTTTGGCTTGTTGTCGAAATTGCAGTTGGTCCTGTTGTGCTTGGACCTGCAGTCGCTGTTGTTTGCTGGGAGGTACTTTCTGGAGTTGTGGGCGATGTACTTGGGCCAGATGTTCCTTGAGTTGTAGTCAAGGGAGTAGTGGCCAAGGTTGTGTCAGTTGTTCCAGTGAAGAGTGTTGTTGGCTGAGTTGTGCTGGTTCCTGTTGCAGGAGTAAGAGTTGTCTGGCTTGTGATTGGAGCCGTGGTTTGAGTGTTCACAGATGTGCTTTGCTGCGAAGTGGCTTCGGTTGCACTCTGAGTTGTACTGAAACTTGTCACTGTCGTTGTGCTTCCAGTCCCAGCTTGAGTTGTAGCTCCCGTCGTACTTGTTTGAGTTGTACCTTCAGGAGTCGTTTGGCTTGTTGTCGAAATTGCAGTTGGTCCTGTTGTGCTTGGACCTGCAGTCGCTGTTGTTTGCTGGGAGGTACTTTCTGGAGTTGTGACCAATGTACTTGTACTTGGGCCAGATGTTCCTTGAGGTTGTAGTCAAGGGAGTAGTGGCCAAGGTTGTGTCAGTTGTTCCAGTGAAGAGTGTTGTTGGCTGAGTTGTGCTGGTTCCTGTTGCAGGAGTAAGAGTTGTCTGGCTTGTGATTGGAGCCGTGGTTTGAGTGTTACAGATGTGCTTTGCTGCGAAGTGGCTTCGGTTGCACTCTGAGTTGTACTGAAACTTGTCACTGTCGTTGTGCTTCCAGTCCCAGCTTGAGTTGTAGCTCCCGTCGTACTTGTTTGAGTTGTACCTTCAGGAGTCGTTTGGCTTGTTGTCGAAATTGCAGTTGGTCCTGTTGTGCTTGGACCTGCAGTCGCTGTTGTTTGCTGGGAGGTACTTTCTGGAGTTGTGGACCAATGTACTGTACTTGGGCCAGATGTTCCTTGGGTTGTAGTCAAGGGAGTAGTGGCCAAGGTTGTGTCAGTTGTTCCAGTGAAGAGTGTTGTTGGCTGAGTTGTGCTGGTTCCTGTTGCAGGAGTAAGAGTTGTCTGGCTTGTGATTGAGCCGTGGTTTGAGTGTTCACAGATGTGCTTTGCTGCGAAGTGGCTTCGGTTGCACTCTGAGTTGTACTGAAACTTGTCACTGTCGTTGTGCTTCCAGTCCCAGCTTGAGTTGTAGCTCCCGTCGTACTTGTTTGAGTTGTACCTTCAGGAGTCGTTTGGCTTGTTGTCGAAATTGCAGTTGGTCCTGTTGTGCTTGGACCTGCAGTCGCTGTTGTTTGCTGGGAGGTACTTTCTGGAGTTGTGACCAATGTACTTGTACTTGGGCCAGATGTTCCTTGGGTTGTAGTCAAGGGAGTAGTGGCCAAGGTTGTGTCAGTTGTTCCAGTGAAGAGTGTTGTTGGCTGAGTTGTGCTGGTTCCTGTTGCAGGAGTAAGAGTTGTCTGGCTTGTGATTGGAGCCGTGGTTTGAGTGTTCACAGATGTGCTTTGCTGCGAAGTGGCTTCGGTTGCACTCTGAGTTGTACTGAAACTTGTCACTGTCGTTGTGCTTCCAGTCCCAGCTTGAGTTGTAGCTCCCGTCGTACTTGTTTGAGTTGTACCTTCAGGAGTCGTTTGGCTTGTTGTCGAAATTGCAGTTGGTCCTGTTGTGCTTGGACCTGCAGTCGCTGTTGTTTGCTGGGAGGTACTTTCTGGAGTTGTGACCAATGTACTTGTACTTGGGCCAGATGTTCCTTGAGTTGTAGTCAAGGGAGTAGTGGCCAAGGTTGTGTCAGTTGTTCCAGTGAAGAGTGTTGTTGGCTGAGTTGTGCTGGTTCCTGTTGCAGGAGTAAGAGTTGTCTGGCTTGTGATTGGAGCCGTGGTTTGAGTGTTCACAGATGTGCTTTGCTGCGAAGTGGCTTCGGTTGCACTCTGAGTTGTACTGAAACTTGTCACTGTCGTTGTGCTTCCAGTCCCAGCTTGAGTTGTAGCTCCCGTCGTACTTGTTTGAGTTGTACCTTCAGGAGTCGTTTGGCTTGTTGTCGAAATTGCAGTTGGTCCTGTTGTGCTTGGACCTGCAGTCGCTGTTGTTTGCTGGGAGGTACTTTCTGGAGTTGTGACCAATGTACTGTACTTGGGCCAGATGTTCCTTGAGGTTGTAGTCAAGGGAGTAGTGGCCAAGGTTGTGTCAGTTGTTCCAGTGAAGAGTGTTGTTGGCTGAGTTGTGCTGGTTCCTGTTGCAGGAGTAAGAGTTGTCTGGCTTGTGATTGGAGCCGTGGTTTGAGTGTTCACAGATGTGCTTTGCTGCGAAGTGGCTTCGGTTGCACTCTGAGTTGTACTGAAACTTGTCACTGTCGTTTGTGCTTCCAGTCCCAGCTTGAGTTGTAGCTCCCGTCGTACTTGTTTGAGTTGTACCTTCAGGAGTCGTTTGGCTTGTTGTCGAAATTGCAGTTGGTCCTGTTGTGCTTGGACCTGCAGTCGCTGTTGTTTGCTGGAGGTACTTTCTGGAGTTGTGACCAATGTACTTGTACTTGGGCCAGATGTTCCTTGAGGTTGTAGTCAAGGGAGTAGTGGCCAAGGTTGTGTCAGTTGTTCCAGTGAAGAGTGTTGTTGGCTGAGTTGTGCTGGTTCCTGTTGCAGGAGTAAGAGTTGTCTGGCTTGTGATTGGAGCCGTGGTTTGAGTGTTCACAGATGTGCTTTGCTGCGAAGTGGCTTCGGTTTGCACTCTGAGTTGTACTGAAACTTGTCACTGTCGTTGTGCTTCCAGTCCCAGCTTGAGTTGTAGCTCCCGTCGTACTTGTTTGAGTTGTACCTTCAGGAGTCGTTTGGCTTGTTGTCGAAATTGCAGTTGGTCCTGTTGTGCTTGGACCTGCAGTCGCTGTTGTTTGCTGGGAGGTACTTTCTGGAGTTGTGACCAATGTACTTGTACTTGGGCCAGATGTTCCTTGGGTTGTAGTCAAGGGAGTAGTGGCCAAGGTTGTGTCAGTTGTTCCAGTGAAGAGTGTTGTTGGCTGAGTTGTGCTGGTTCCTGTTGCAGGAGTAAGAGTTGTCTGGCTTGTGATTGGAGCCGTGGTTTGAGTGTTCACAGATGTGCTTTGCTGCGAAGTGGCTTCGGTTGCACTCTGAGTTGTACTGAAACTTGTCACTGTCGTTGTGCTTCCAGTCCCAGCTTGAGTTGTAGCTCCCGTCGTACTTGTTTGAGTTGTACCTTCAGGAGTCGTTTGGCTTGTTGTCGAAATTGCAGTTGGTCCTGTTGTGCTTGGACCTGCAGTCGCTGTTGTTTGCTGGGAGGTACTTTCTGGAGTTGTGACCAATGTACTTGTACTTGGGCCAGATGTTCCTTGGGTTGTAGTCAAGGGAGTAGTGGCCAAGGTTGTGTCAGTTGTTCCAGTGAAGAGTGTTGTTGGCTGAGTTGTGCTGGTTCCTGTTGCAGGAGTAAGAGTTGTCTGGCTTGTGATTGGAGCCGTGGTTTGAGTGTTCACAGATGTGCTTTGCTGCGAAGTGGCTTCGGTTGCACTCTGAGTTGTACTGAAACTTGTCACTGTCGTTGTGCTTCCAGTCCCAGCTTGAGTTGTAGCTCCCGTCGTACTTGTTTGAGTTGTACCTTCAGGAGTCGTTTGGCTTGTTGTCGAAATTGCAGTTGGTCCTGTTGTGCTTGGACCTGCAGTCGCTGTTGTTTGCTGGGAGGTACTTTCTGGAGTTGTGACCAATGTACTTGTACTTGGGCCAGATGTTCCTTGAGTTGTAGTCAAGGGAGTAGTGGCCAAGGTTGTGTCAGTTGTTCCAGTGAAGAGTGTTGTTGGCTGAGTTGTGCTGGTTCCTGTTGCAGGAGTAAGAGTTGTCTGGCTTGTGATTGGAGCCGTGGTTTGAGTGTTCACAGATGTGCTTTGCTGCGAAGTGGCTTCGGTTGCACTCTGAGTTGTACTGAAACTTGTCACTGTCGTTGTGCTTCCAGTCCCAGCTTGAGTTGTAGCTCCCGTCGTACTTGTTTGAGTTGTACCTTCAGGAGTCGTTTGGCTTGTTGTCGAAATTGCAGTTGGTCCTGTTGTGCTTGGACCTGCAGTCGCTGTTGTTTGCTGGGAGGTACTTTCTGGAGTTGTGGGCGATGTAACTTGGGCCAGATGTTCCTTGGGTTGTAGTCAAGGGAGTAGTGGCCAATGTTGTGTCAGTTGTTCCAGTGAAGAGTGTTGTTGGCTGAGTTGTGCTGGTTCCTGTTGCAGGAGTAAGAGTTGTCTGGCTTGTGATTGGAGCCGTGGTTGAGTGTTCACAGATGTGCTTTGCTGCGAAGTGGCTTCGGTTGCACTCTGAGTTGTACTGAAACTTGTCACTGTCGTTGTGCTTCCAGTCCCAGCTTGAGTTGTAGCTCCCGTCGTACTTGTTTGAGTTGTACCTTCAGGAGTCGTTTGGCTTGTTGTCGAAATTGCAGTTGGTCCTGTTGTGCTTGGACCTGCAGTCGCTGTTGTTTGCTGGGAGGTACTTTCTGGAGTTGTGACCAATGTACTTGTACTTGGGCCAGATGTTCCTTGGGTTGTAGTCAAGGGAGTAGTGGCCAAGGTTGTGTCAGTTGTTCCAGTGAAGAGTGTTGTTGGCTGAGTTGTGCTGGTTCCTGTTGCAGGAGTAAGAGTTGTCTGGCTTGTGATTGGAGCCGTGGTTTGAGTGTTCACAGATGTGCTTTGCTGCGAAGTGGCTTCGGTTGCACTCTGAGTTGTACTGAAACTTGGTCACTGTCGTTGTGCTTCCAGTCCCAGCTTGAGTTGTAGCTCCCGTCGTACTTGTTTGAGTTGTACCTTCAGGAGTCGTTTGGCTTGTTGTCGAAATTGCAGTTGGTCCTGTTGTGCTTGGACCTGCAGTCGCTGTTGTTTGCTGGGAGGTACTTTCTGGAGTTGTGACCAATGTATTGTACTTGGGCCAGATGTTCCTTGGGTTGTAGTCAAGGGAGTAGTGGCCAAGGTTGTGTCAGTTGTTCCAGTGAAGAGTGTTGTTGGCTGAGTTGTGCTGGTTCCTGTTGCAGGAGTAAGAGTTGTCTGGCTTGTGATTGGAGCCGTGGTTTGAGTGTTCACAGATGTGCTTTGCTGCGAAGTGGCTTCGGTTGCACTCTGAGTTGTACTGAAACTTGTCACTGTCGTTGTGCTTCCAGTCCCAGCTTGAGTTGTAGCTCCCGTCGTACTTGTTTGAGTTGTACCTTCAGGAGTCGTTTGGCTTGTTGTCGAAATTGCAGTTGGTCCTGTTGTGCTTGGACCTGCAGTCGCTGTTGTTTGCTGGGAGGTACTTTCTGGAGTTGTGACGCAATGTACTTGTACTTGGGCCAGATGTTCCTTGGGTTGTAGTCAAGGGAAGTAGTGGCCAAGGTTGTGTCAGTTGTTCCAGTGAAGAGTGTTGTTGGCTGAGTTGTGCTGGTTCCTGTTGCAGGAGTAAGAGTTGTCTGGCTTGTGATTGGAGCCGTGGTTTGAGTGTTCACAGATGTGCTTTGCTGCGAAGTGGCTTCGGTTGCACTCTGAGTTGTACTGAAACTTGTCACTGTCGTTGTGCTTCCAGTCCCAGCTTGAGTTGTAGCTCCCGTCGTACTTGTTTGAGTTGTACCTTCAGGAGTCGTTTGGCTTGTTGTCGAAAATTGCAGTTGGTCCTGTTGTGCTTGGACTGCAGTCGCTGTTGTTTGCTGGGAGGTACTTTCCTGGAGTTGTGACCAAATGGACTGTACTTGGGCCAGATGTTACCTTGGGTTGTAGTCAAGGGAGTAGTGGCCAAGGTTGTGTCAGTTGTTCCAGTGAAGAGTGTTGTTGGCTGAGTTGTTGCTGGTTCCTGTTGCAGGAGTAGAGTTGTTCTGGCTTGTGATTGGAGCCGTGGTTTGAGTGTTCACAGATTGCTTTGCTGCGAAGTGGCTTCGGTTGCACTCTGAGTTGTACTGAAACTTGTCACTGTCGTTGTGCTTCCAGTCCCAGCTTTGAGTTGTAGCTCCCGTCGTACTTGTTTGAGTTGTACCTTCAGGAGTCGGTTGGCTTGTTGTCGAAAATTGCAGTTGGTCCTGTTGTGCTTTGAGACCTGCAGTCGCTGTTTTGGCTGGGACGGGTACTTTCTGGAAGTTTTGCCCAATGTACTTTGTTACTTGGGCCAGATGTTCCTTGGGTTGTAGTCAAGGGTAGTAGTGGCCAAGGTTGTGTGTCAGTTGTTCCAGTGAAGAGTGTTGTTGGCTGAGTTGTGCTCGGTTCCTGTTGCAGGAGTAAAGAGTTGTCTGGCTTGTGATTGGAGCCGTGGTTTGAGTGTTCACAGATGTGCTTTGCTGCGAAGTGGCTTCGGTTGCACTCTGAGTTGTACTTGAAACTTGTCACTGTCGTTGTGTGCTTCCAGTCCCAGCTTGAGTTGTAGCTCCCCGTCGTACTTGTTTGAGTTGTACCTTCAGGAGTCGTTTGGCTTGTTGTCGAAATTGCAGTTGTCCTGTTGTGCTTGGACCTGCAGTCGCTGTTGTTTGCTGGGAGGTACTTTCTGGAGTTGTGGGCGATATGTACTTGGGCCAGATGTTCCTTGAGTTGTAGTCAAGGGAGTAGTGGCCAAGGTTGTGTCAGTTGTTCCAGTGAAGAGTGTTGTTGGCTGAGTTGTGCTGGTTCCTGTTGCAGGAGTAAGAGTTGTCTGGCTTGTGATTGGAGCCGTGGTTATGAGTGTTCACAGATGTGCTTTGCTGCGAAGTGGCTTCGGTTTGCACTCTGAGTTGTACTGAAACTTGTCACTGTCGTTGTGCTTTCCAGTCCCAGCTTGAGTTGTAGCTCCCGTCGTACTTGTTTGAGTTGTACCTTCAGGAGTCGTTTGGGCTTGTTGTCGAAATTGCAGTTGGTCCTGTTGTGCTTGGACCTGCAGTCGCTGTTGTTTTGCTGGGGAGGTACTTTCTGGAGTTGTGACCAATGTACTTGTACTTGGGCCAGATGTTCCTTGGGTTGTAGTCAAGGGAGTAGTGGGCCAAGGTTTGTGTCAGTTGTTCCAGTGAAGAGTGTTGTTGGCTGAGTTGTGCTGGTTCCTGTTGCAGGAGTAAAGAGTTGTCTGGCTTGTGATTGGAGCCGTGGTTTGAGTGTTCACAGATGTGCTTTGCTGCGAAGTGGCTTCGGTTGCACTCTGAGTTGTACTGAAACTTGTCACTGTCGTTGTTGCTTCCAGTCCCAGCTTGAGTTGTAGCTCCCGTCGTACTTGTTTGAGTTGTACTTCAGGAGTCGTTTGGCTTGTTGTCGAAATTGCAGTTGGTCCGGTTGTGCTTGGACCTGCAGTCGCTGTTGTTGCTGGGAGGTACTTTCTGGAGTTGTGACCAATGTACTTGTACTTGGGCCAGATGTTCCTTGAGTTTGTAGTCAAGGGGAGTAGTGGCCAAGGTCTGTGTCAGTTGTTCCAGTGAAGAGTGTTGTCTGGCCTGAGTTGTGCTGGTTCCTGTTGCAGGAGTAAGAGTTGTCTGGCTTGTGATTGAGCCGTGGTTTGAGTGTTCACAGATGTGCTTTGCTGCGAAGTGGCTTCGGTTGCACTCTGAGTTTGTACTGAAACTTGTCACTGTCGTTGTTGCTTCCAGTCCCAGCTTGAGTTGTAGCTCCCGTCCGTACTTGTTTGAGTTGTACCTTCAGGAGTCGTTTGGCTTGTTGTCGAAATTGCAGTTGGTCCTGTTGTGCTTGGACCTGCAGTCGCTGTTGTTTGCTGGGAGGTACTTTCTGGAGTTGTGACCAATGTACTTGTACTTGGGCCAGATGTTCCTTGGGTTGTAGTCAAGGGAGTAGTGGCCAAGGTTGTGTCAGTTGTTCCAGTGAAGAGTGTTGTTGGCTGAGTTGTGCTGGTTCCTGTTGCAGGAGTAAGAGTTGTCTGGCTTGTGATTGGAGCCGTGGTTGAGTGTTCACATGTGCTTTGCTGCGAAGTGGCTTGGTTGCACTCTGAGTTGTACTGAAACTTGTCACTGTCGTTGTGCTTCCAGTCCCAGCTTGAGTTGTAGCTCCCGTCGTACTTGTTTGAGTTTGTACCTTCAGGAGTCGTTTGGCTTGTTGTCGAAATTGCAGTTGGTCCTGTTGTGCTTGGACCTGCAGTCGCTGTTGTTTGCTGAGGTACTTTCTGGGAGTTGTGACCAATGTACTTGTACTTGGGCAAGATGTTCCTTGGGTTTGTAGTCAAGGAGTAGTGGCCAGGTTGTGTCAGTTGTTCCAGTGAAGAGTGTTGTTGGCTGAGTTGTGCTGGTTCCTGTTGCAGGAGTAAGAGTTGTCTGGCTTGTGATTGAGCCGTGGTTGAGTGTTCACAGATGTGCTTTGCTGCGAAGTGGCTTCGGTTGCACTCTGAGTTGTACTGAAAACTTGTCACTGTCGTTGTGCTTCCAGTCCCAGCTTGAGTTGTAGCTCCCGTCGTACTTGTTTGAGTTGTACCTTCAGGAGTCGTTTGGCTTGTTGTCGAAATTGCAGTTGGTCCTGTTGTGCTTGGACCTGCAGTCGCTGTTGTTTGCTGGAGGTACTTTCTTGGAGTTGTGACAAATGTACTTGTATTGGGCCAGATGTTCCTTGGGTTGTAGTCAAGGAGTAGTGGCCAATGTTGTGTCAGTTGTTCCAGTGAAGAGTGTTGTTGGCTGAGTTTTGCTGGTTCCTGTTGCTGGCAGGTAAGAGTTGTCTGGCTTGTGATTGGACCGTGGTTTGGC
>JAAEAE010000035.1:0-40048 GCA_013266295.2 Branchiostoma floridae x Branchiostoma japonicum | reverse complement strand
ATTTCATTTTTGGACCCCGAAAACTTTCCGCAGGTCCGCGCCTTTGCAAAAATGCCATTTTGGGCCCAAAACGGGCCATCTCGGCCGGTCTGGGGAAATTTCATTTTGGACCCCAAAACTTTCCGCAGGTCCGCGCCTTTGCAAAAATGCCATTTTGGGGCCCAAAACGGGCCATCTCGGCCGGTCTGGGGGAAATTTCATTTTTGGACCCGAAAACTTTCCGCAGGTCCGCGCCTTTGCAAAAATGCCATTTTGGGCCCAAAACGGGCCATCTCGGCCGGTCTGGGGAAATTTCATTTTGGACCCCCGAAAACTTTCCGCAGGTCCGCGCCTTTGCAAAAATGCCATTTTGGGCCCAAAACGGGCCATCTCGGCCGGTCTGGGGAAATTTCATTTTGGACCCCGAAAACTTTCCGCAGGTCCGCGCCTTTGCAAAAATGCCATTTTGGGCCCAAAACGGGCCATCTCGGCCGGTCTGGGGAAATTTCATTTTTGGACCCCGAAAACTTTTCCGCAGGTCCGCGCCTTTGCAAAAATGCCATTTTGGGCCCAAAACGGGCCATCTCGGCCGGTCTGGGGAAATTTCATTTTTGGACCCCGAAAACTTTCCGCAGGTCCGCGCCTTTGCAAAAATGCCATTTTGGGCCCAAAACGGGCCATCTCGGCCGGTCTGGGGAAATTTCATTTTTGGACCCCGAAAACTTTCCGCAGGTCCGCGCCTTTGCAAAAATGCCATTTTGGGCCCAAAACGGGCCATCTCGGCCGGTCTGGGGAAATTTCATTTTGGACCCCGAAAACTTTCCGCAGGTCCGCGCCTTTGCAAAAATGCCATTTTGGGCCCAAAACGGGCCATCTCGGCCGGTCTGGGGAAATTTCATTTTTGGACCCCGAAAACTTTCCGCAGGTCCGCGCCTTTGCAAAAATGCCATTTTGGGCCCAAAACGGGCCATCTCGGCCGGTCTGGGGAAATTTCATTTTTGGACCCCGAAAAACTTTTCCGCAGGTCCGCGCCTTTGCAAAAATGCCATTTTGGGCCCAAAACGGGCCATCTCGGCCGGTCTGGGGAAATTTCATTTTTGGACCCCGAAAAACTTTCCGCAGGTCCGCGCCTTTGCAAAAATGCCATTTTGGGCCCAAAACGGGCCATCTTCGGCGGTCTGGGGAAATTTCCATTTTTTGGACCCCGAAAACTTTCCGCAGGTCCGCGCCTTTGCAAAAATGCCATTTTGGGCCCAAAACGGGCCATCTCGGCCGGTCTGGGGAAATTTCATTTTTGGACCCCGAAAACTTTCCGCAGGTCCGCGCCTTTGCAAAAATGCCATTTTGGGCCCAAAACGGGCCATCTCGGCCGGTCTGGGGAAATTTCATTTTTGGACCCCGAAAACTTTCCGCAGGTCCGCGCCTTTGCAAAAATGCCATTTTGGGCCCAAAACGGGCCATCTCGGCCGGTCTGGGGAAATTTCATTTTTGGACCCCGAAAACTTTCCGCAGGTCCGCGCCTTTGCAAAAATGCCATTTTGGGCCCAAAACGGGCCATCTCGGCCGGTCTGGGGAAATTTCATTTTTGGACCCCGAAAACTTTCCGCAGGTCCGCGCCTTTGCAAAAATGCCATTTTGGGCCCAAAACGGGCCATCTCGGCCGGTCTGGGGAAATTTCATTTTTGGACCCCGAAAACTTTCCGCAGGTCCGCGCCTTTGCAAAAATGCCATTTTGGGCCCAAAACGGGCCATCTCGGCCGGTCTGGGGAAATTTCATTTTTGGACCCCGAAAACTTTCCGCAGGTCCGCGCCTTTGCAAAAATGCCATTTTGGGCCCAAAACGGGCCATCTCGGCCGGTCTGGGGAAATTTCATTTTTGGACCCCGAAAACTTTCCGCAGGTCCGCGCCTTTGCAAAAATGCCATTTTGGGCCCAAAACGGGCCATCTCGGCCGGTCTGGGGAAATTTCATTTTTGGACCCCGAAAACTTTCCGCAGGTCCGCGCCTTTGCAAAAATGCCATTTTGGGCCCAAAACGGGCCATCTCGGCCGGTCTGGGGAAATTTCATTTTTGGACCCCGAAAACTTTCCGCAGGTCCGCGCCTTTGCAAAAATGCCATTTTGGGCCCAAAACGGGCCATCTCGGCCGGTCTGGGGAAATTTCATTTTTGGACCCCGAAAACTTTCCGCAGGTCCGCGCCTTTGCAAAAATGCCATTTTGGGCCCAAAACGGGCCATCTCGGCCGGTCTGGGGAAATTTCATTTTTGGACCCCGAAAACTTTCCGCAGGTCCGCGCCTTTGCAAAAATGCCATTTTGGGCCCAAAACGGGCCATCTCGGCCGGTCTGGGGAAATTTCATTTTTGGACCCCGAAAACTTTCCGCAGGTCCGCGCCTTTGCAAAAATGCCATTTTGGGCCCAAAACGGGCCATCTCGGCCGGTCTGGGGAAATTTCATTTTTGGACCCCGAAAACTTTCCGCAGGTCCGCGCCTTTGCAAAAATGCCATTTTGGGCCCAAAACGGGCCATCTCGGCCGGTCTGGGGAAATTTCATTTTTGGACCCCGAAAACTTTCCGCAGGTCCGCGCCTTTGCAAAAATGCCATTTTGGGCCCAAAACGGGCCATCTCGGTCCGGTCTGGGGAAATTTCATTTTTGGACCCCGAAAACTTTCCGCAGGTCCGCGCCTTTGCAAAAATGCCATTTTGGGCCCAAAACGGGCCATCTCGGCCGGTCTGGGGAAATTTCATTTTTGGACCCCGAAAACTTTCCGCAGGTCCGCGCCTTTGCAAAAATGCCATTTTGGGCCCAAAACGGGCCATCTCGGCCGGTCTGGGGAAATTTCATTTTTGGACCCCGAAAACTTTCCGCAGGTCCGCGCCTTTGCAAAAATGCCATTTTGGGCCCAAAACGGGCCATCTCGGCCGGTCTGGGAAATTTCATTTTTGGACCCCGAAAACTTTCCGCAGGTCCGCGCCTTTTGCAAAAATGCCATTTTGGGCCCAAAACGGGCCATCTCGGCCGGTCTGGGGAAATTTCATTTTTGGACCCCGAAAACTTTCCGCAGGTCCGCGCCTTTGCAAAAATGCCATTTTGGGCCCAAAACGGGCCATCTCGGCCGGTCTGGGGAAATTTCATTTTTGGACCCCGAAAACTTTCCGCAGGTCCGCGCCTTTGCAAAAATGCCATTTTGGGCCCAAAACGGGCCATCTCGGCCGGTCTGGGGAAATTTCATTTTTGGACCCCGAAAACTTTCCGCAGGTCCGCGCCTTTGCAAAAATGCCATTTTGGGCCCAAAACGGGCCATCTCGGCCGGTCTGGGGAAATTTCATTTTTGGACCCCGAAAACTTTCCGCAGGTCCGCGCCTTTGCAAAAATGCCATTTTGGGCCCAAAACGGGCCATCTCGGCCGGTCTGGGGAAATTTCATTTTTGGACCCCGAAAACTTTCCGCAGGTCCGCGCCTTTGCAAAAATGCCATTTGGGCCCAAAACGGGCCATCTCGGCCGGTCTGGGGAAATTTCATTTTTGGACCCCGAAAACTTTCCGCAGGTCCGCGCCTTTGCAAAAATGCCATTTTGGGCCCAAAACGGGCCATCTCGGCCGATCTGGGGAAATTTCATTTTTTGGACCCCGAAAAACTTTCCGACAGGTCCGCGCCTTTGCAAAATGCCATTTTGGGCCCAAAACGGGCCATCTCGGCCGGTCTGGGGAAATTTCATTTTTGGACCCCGAAAACTTTCCGCAGGTCCGCGCCTTTGCAAAAATGCCATTTTGGGCCCAAAACGGGCCATCTCGGCCGGTCTGGGGAAATTTCATTTTTGGACCCCGAAAACTTTTCCGACAGGTCCGCGCCTTTGCAAAAATGCCATTTTGGGCCCAAAACGGGCCATCTCGGCCGGTCTGGGGAAATTTCATTTTTGGACCCCGAAAACTTTCCGCAGGTCCGCGCCTTTGCAAAAATGCCATTTTGGGCCCGAAACGGGCCATGCTCGGCCGGATCTGGGGAAATTTCATTTTTGGACCCCGAAAACTGTTCCGACAGGTCCGCGCCTTTGCAAAAATGCCATTTTGGGCCCGAAACGGGCCATGCTCGGTCGATCTGGGGAATTTCATTTTTGGACCCCGAAACTTTCCGCAGGTCCGCGCCTTTGCAAAAATGCCATTTTGGGCCCGAAACGGGCCATGCTCGGTCCGTCTGGGGAAATTTCATTTTTGGACCCCGAAAACTTTCCGCAGGTCCGCGCCTTTGCAAAAATGCCATTTTGGCCCGAAACGGGCCATCTCGGCTCGGTCTGGGGAAATTTCATTTTTGGACCCCGAAAACTGTTCGACAGGTCCGCGCCTTTGCAAAAATGCCATTTTGGGCCCGAAAACGGGCCATCTCGGTCCGTCTGGGGAAATTTCATTTTTGGACCCCGAAAACTTTCCGCAGGTCCGCGCCTTTGCAAAAATGCCATTTTGGGCCCGAAAACGGGCCATGTCGGTCCGGATCTGGGGAAATTTCATTTTTGGACCCCGAAAAACTGTTCCGACAGGTCCGCGCCTTTGCAAAAATGCCATTTTGGGCCCGAAACGGGCCATGTCGGTCCGGTCTGGGGAAATTTCATTTTTGGACCCGAAAACTTTCCGCAGGTCCGCGCCTTTGCAAAAATGCCATTTTGGGCCCGAAAACGGGCCATGCTCGGTCCGGTCTGGGAAATTTCATTTTTGGACCCCGAAAACTTTTCGACAGGTCCGCGCCTTTGCAAAAATGCCATTTTGGGCCCGAAACGGGCCATCTCGGTCGATCTGGGGAAATTTCATTTTTGGACCCCGAAAACTTTCCGCAGGTCCGCGCCTTTGCAAAAATGCCATTTTGGGCCCGAAACGGGCCATTTCGGCGGTCTGGGGAAATTTCATTTTTGGACCCCGAAAACTGTTCCGACAGGTCCGCGCCTTTGCAAAAATGCCATTTTGGGCCCAAAACGGGCCATCTCGGCCGGTCTGGGGAAATTTCATTTTTGGACCCCGAAAACTTTCCGCAGGTCCGCGCCTTTGCAAAAATGCCATTTTGGGCCCAAAACGGGCCATCTCGGCCGGTCTGGGGAAATTTCATTTTTGGACCCCGAAAACTTTCCGCAGGTCCGCGCCTTTGCAAAAATGCCATTTTGGGCCCAAAACGGGCCATCTCGGCCGGTCTGGGGAAATTTCATTTTTGGACCCCGAAAACTTCCGCAGGTCCGCGCCTTTGCAAAAATGCCATTTTGGGCCCAAAACGGGCCATCTCGGCCGGTCTGGGGAAATTTCATTTTTGGACCCCGAAAACTTTCCGCAGGTCCGCGCCTTTGCAAAATGCCATTTTGGGCCCAAAACGGGCCATCTCGGCCGGTCTGGGGAAATTTCATTTTTGGACCCCGAAAACTTTCCGCAGGTCCGCGCCTTTGCAAAAATGCCATTTTGGGCCCAAAACGGGCCATCTCGGCCGGTCTGGGGAAATTTCATTTTTGGACCCCGAAAACTTTCCGCAGGTCCGCGCCTTTGCAAAAATGCCATTTTGGGCCCAAAACGGGCCATCTCGGCCGGTCTGGGGAAATTTCATTTTTGGACCCCGAAAACTTTCCGCAGGTCCGCGCCTTTGCAAAAATGCCATTTTGGGCCCAAAACGGGCCATCTCGGCCGGTCTGGGGAAATTTCATTTTTGGACCCCGAAAACTTTCCGCAGGTCCGCGCCTTTGCAAAAATGCCATTTTGGGCCCAAAACGGGCCATCTCGGCCGGTCTGGGGAAATTTCATTTTGGACCCCGAAAACTTTCCGCAGGTCCGCGCCTTTGCAAAAATGCCATTTTGGGCCCAAAACGGGCCATCTCGGCCGGTCTGGGGAAATTTCATTTTTGGACCCCGAAAACTTTCCGCAGGTCCGCGCCTTTGCAAAAATGCCATTTTGGGCCCAAAACGGGCCATCTCGGCCGGTCTGGGGAAATTTCATTTTTGGACCCCAAAACTGTTCGACAGGTCCGCGCCTTTGCAAAAATGCCATTTTGGGCCCGAAACGGGCCATGTCGGTCGATCTGGGGGAAATTTCATTTTTGGACCCCGAAAACTTTCCGCAGGTCCGCGCCTTTGCAAAAATGCCATTTGGGCCCGAAACGGGCCATGTCGGTCGATCTGGGGAAATTTCATTTTTGGACCCCAAAACTGTTCCGACAGGTCCGCGCCTTTGCAAAAATGCCATTTTGGGCCCGAAACGGGCCATGTCGGTCGGATCTGGGGAAATTTCATTTTTGGACCCCGAAAACTTTCCGCAGGTCCGCGCCTTTGCAAAAATGCCATTTTGGGCCCGAAAACGGGCCATGTCGGTCGGTCTGGGAAAATTTCATTTTTGGACCCCAAAAATGTTCGACAGGTCCGCGCCTTTGCAAAAATGCCATTTTGGGCCCGAAACGGGCCATGTCGGTCCGGATCTGGGGAAATTTCATTTTTGGACCCCGAAAACTTTCCGCAGGTCCGCGCCTTTGCAAAAATGCCATTTTGGGCCCGAAACGGGCCATCGTCGGTCCGGTCTGGGGAAATTTCATTTTTGGACCCCCGAAAACTGTTCCGCAGGTCCGCGCCTTTGCAAAAATGCCATTTTGGGCCCGAAACGGGCCATCTCGGCCGATCTGGGGAAATTTCATTTTTGGACCCCGAAAACTTTCCGCAGGTCCGCGCCTTTGCAAAAATGCCATTTTGGGCCCGAAACGGGCCATGCTCGGCCGATCTGGGGAAAATTTCATTTTTGGACCCCGAAAACTGTTCCGACAGGTCCGCGCCTTTGCAAAAATGCCATTTTGGGCCCGAAACGGGCCATCGTCGGTCGATCTGGGGAAATTTCATTTTTGGACCCCGAAAACTGTTCCGCAGGTCCGCGCCTTTGCAAAAATGCCATTTTGGGCCCGAAACGGGCCATCTCGGTCCGGTCTGGGGAAATTTCATTTTTGGACCCCGAAAACTTTCCGCAGGTCCGCGCCTTTGCAAAAATGCCATTTTGGGCCCGAAAACGGGCCATGTCCGGTCGGTCTGGGGAAATTTCATTTTGGACCCCAAAACTGTTCGACAGGTCCGCGCCTTTGCAAAAATGCCATTTTGGGCCCGAAACGGGCCATGCTCGGTCGATCTGGGGAAATTTCATTTTTGGACCCCGAAAACTTTCCGCAGGTCCGCGCCTTTGCAAAAATGCCATTTTGGGCCCGAAACGGGCCATCTCGGTCGGTCTGGGAAATTTCATTTTTGGACCCCAAAAACTGTTCCGACAGGTCCGCGCCTTTGCAAAAATGCCATTTTGGGCCCGAAAACGGGCCATGTCGGTCGGATCTGGGGAAATTTCATTTTTGGACCCCGAAAACTTTCCGCAGGTCCGCGCCTTTGCAAAAATGCCATTTTGGGACCGAAACGGGCCATCTCGGTCGATCTGGGGAAAATTTCATTTTTGGACCCCAAAAATGTTCGACAGGTCCGCGCCTTTGCAAAATGCCATTTTGGGCCCGAAACGGGCCATGTCGGTCGATCTGGGGAAATTTCATTTTTGGACCCGAAAACTTTCCGCAGGTCCGCGCCTTTGCAAAAATGCCATTTTTGGGCCCGAAACGGGCCATGTCGGTCGGTCTGGGGAAAATTTCATTTTTGGACCCCAAAAATGTTCGACAGGTCCGCGCCTTTGCAAAATGCCATTTTGGGCCCGAAACGGGCCATGTCGGTCGATCTGGGGAAATTTCATTTTTTGGACCCCGAAACTTTCCGCAGGTCCGCGCCTTTGCAAAAATGCCATTTTGGGACCGAAACGGGCCATGTCGGCGATCTGGGAAAATTTCATTTTTGGACCCCAAAAATGTTCGACAGGTCCGCGCCTTTGCAAAAATGCCATTTTGGGCCCGAAACGGGCCATGTCGGTCGATCTGGGGAAATTTCATTTTGGACCCCGAAAACTTTCCGCAGGTCCGCGCCTTGCAAAAATGCCATTTTGGGACCGAAACGGGCCATGTCGGTCGATCTGGGAAATTTCATTTTTGACCCCAAAAATGTTCGACAGGTCCGCGCCTTTGCAAAAATGCCATTTTGGGCCCGAAACGGGCCATGTCGGTCGATCTGGGGAAATTTCATTTTTGGACCGTTCGACAGGTCCGTAGCAAATTTTTCCAGTTGTTGAGGTCTCATAACATAGTATTTATCCGCGACCCCCCGTCCCCAAAAGTAGTTCGTCAGAAAATAGTGCCCCGCAGTACTTGCAAAGGCCGTAGTTTAATATTCTTGTGTGTACAACAGCGAGGTGGAATTGTGGTGAATGGTAGAGGAATACATCGGTTTGATACTGTATAAGTTGGATTTACGTTGCTTCTTCGGCCAGGCGTGGATTTGCGCCTTGATACTGTTACCGGCACTTCCTTTTCGTCTTCTGCAGTTCCATGACCTCCGCTGGGGGTCAAATCAAAGTGTCTTTTATAGAAAAAAGAGCCGGCAAATCTATGCTCATTTTCGCCTCATTTTCAGATATTTGTAGGTTGTATCAACTTCAACATACTAAATTCTTGTAAATTGTATCTGCACCTTACAATAGGTTTTGAGTCGTAGAACCACCTCCCCATAGGCGAAAAACTGTGTTCTGAGATTTTGAATGTTCATCAGCACTCATGCAGGAAGTAATGTGTAACTTTATATTATGGCCGATTCCACTTTTATCCGGGATGTGCAAAGTAATGTGCGCTTTTGAGCAACCTAGATCAATAATACTTCACTCAAGGGACAACTTAGATGGATATACTTTGATAATGATATGATAAATTTAAGCTGATCATTTCACGTTTTACTTTTGGTGTCATCGTATTTAAACATATTTCCCCTCCCATATAGTGATCACTTCCCAAGCTTGAGGTGACCTTTCACTTTTGACCCCGATAAATGATGCAAAGGCAGATGGACAGGTCGACACCCCATAAGAAAATCAGGGATGAGAACTAACTTTACAAGTTCGTCGTGATGTGCTACATGATCTTCTTGACAAGAACGTTTACATTAGACTGGTTCGGCAGCACAGTTTACCAAGCCAGTGAGCAAGCCACGGATTTCCAACCATGCCTCGGATGAAGCTAACAGCAAGATGGAGGAGAGCACAAGAGGAGCCCCAAGAGGCTGATGATCATGAGAAGTGCCGCGTTCTCGATGGGGTTCAAGTCAAGAGCTACAGACTAACGAGACACCAGACCTAGAGGATACAGAGAAGTACAGTGGTAGATATAACAACAGTAGACAATGTGATGCAGCATGGAGGACAGAAGTTTCAACTATGGCTGCATTAGACTTAACGTTAGAGAGAGTGAAGGTGCTCATGAAGAATGCAGGACACCTGCAGAGACTGTTATGAAGAAACGCAAAGTGGAAGAGATACAAGAAAAACTTGAGAAATGCTCTGCATCTAAGAAGGTTCATACTGGTGTGCCTCAGGTAACATTAAATGTATTACTGATAATTCATCCTAATTATTGTCCCATTTATAGATTTAATGAACTTGAGTTTTGTCCTTACAGATGGTCTAACAGTGGATATTTCGGGCTGTTCTTTTTAAACCTTTCAATTGAAAACTTCCCCCCACCATCTTCCTCCTTCCAGGCTGAGGACCAGACAGATGACCAGCTGACTGAACTTGATCATCAAATTTCACAACAGGAATGTCCCAAAAGACACTGATGAGAAAGAGCTTAAGGTATGAGCATGTTGTAACATGTATTACATTACTCATATTTCCAAGAGATAACATAATGTGTATCTCCGTTCTCTGTCTTTATTAGGAACTATTAAAGAGACAAGCTAAAACATCCAATCATTTTTCTCTTTGCTAGATATATGAGCATCGTATATCAGTATATAACTCTCTACTATTTTGGATTTTGATTAATGAAATTCTTTTTCATTTCCATTGGATGTCTGTTGTAGTGTTTTGCCCAGGACACCATGAATGAGCTCCTGGGGATGTTTGGTTACGATGGTGTGGATGAGAAGGAGGCCAGGAGCCTACATGTGAGCTCCAGCTTTGTACCCCCCACCCCCACCGCCAGTCCCTCAACGTCTCCCCACCCCAGAACAGGAGCCAGGAATGGCTCCCCCTGCCGGGTTGTTGCACATTGTGTAAAAAGACATTTAAGGTGCAGCATTGGACTTTGTTCTTAAGGTGGGCATACTGTCTGTAACCTTTGAATTCCGTTCTGTATGACAGAAAAAAAACTGTAGTTACTCAAGTATACATCAGAACATTTTGTTCAGGGAATCTAAAGCCTAATAAAGTTTCTTATTGGCACTTTCTGTAAGTAGTGGATGGGGCGGGTCCAGTGATTATGAATACCAGGTATATGAAATCTGTCCATATTTGGGCTTACACATATAGAATGATGAATTTGTACGATGAGTCTATACACTAACTATAACTAATTTTTTTTTTTTTAAATCTGTTCCCATCTGCAGTTGAATGATGAAACACAAGCCTTTTGTAGTGCAGATTGTCTAAGAATAGGAAAAGCTGCCAATGTCAGTAACGCATCAAGGTCCAACAGGTCACAGACTGTTTCTAATGAGACAGAGAAAAAGCTCAAGGTAGGAGATATTTTATACCAAATCACCTGTTAACACTGCACTCAAAACCAAGTACATTGTTTGTACGTTACAATTCTATACTCAAAGTTGAACGTTTTGACCCTTGTTTAATTATTTATATCTCTGGGCTTAAATATTCATCCTCTGATTCAAATTATTGCTTTGCTCCTCCACTCCAGTGCTATGCCCAAGACACCATGAATGAGCAAATGGGGATGTACAGGTATGATGGGTTTGATCAGGATGCGACAAGTAACCTTCAGATAAGCTCCAGTGTGGAGCAGACACCATCATCATCTACACCTCACCATGGACCTTCTCCTTCCCAGGAGAAAAAAACAACTCCAGATACCAGAAAGTGCTGCATGTCGTGTAAGGTAGAAACAGCAGAGCTGGACTTTGTGCTCAAGGTGAGGATCCTATTGAGATGCTTCTAGTGCTTCTTTTTCTTCTCGATAAGCCACATATTAACTGCCTTACTCCACTACCTTGCACACAGGTATTAGTAAACAAGTCAGCTTGGATGCTGGGTAGGGCTGGATACAATGTATCGGTAGAAGAAAATCGGACCAGAAAAAATCAGTGGAAGGGATGTTGGACCAATTCGAAAATGAGCAGATAACATATAACAATACATGTACAAGAAAAGAACAAGAGCGAAGTAGAGGAGAGTTGATAGTCATTTTTAGCAGGCTTCTACAGTCAAACTTGGTCTAAAATGGGCAGTTGTGTAGTTTACAGGACTCGGATAGGATTAGGAAACAATGGATGTCGGATACTACACCAAACAGAATCCTTTGTAGTGAAATGGACCATTGTTTTAAGTATTGCCCTTTCACAAGTTTTCACATGCAGATAATTAGGTCCAGCTTCAGGTCTGGACATTGACCTGATCCTCTGGAGCTACTGCACCCTACCTGTACCTGACTTTTCTGTACCCACCCCTAATGCTGGGTTGTGGTACATGTATCAGAGTAATAGTAGGAGTAGTATCCAGTATTTGATTATATTGCTGCTCTTGTGATTATACTGACACGGGTAAACAGTCCTCTTCACACTGTGGAAGAGGTTGGAATAATAATATTGCATCATTTGTTCTATACAGCCACATTCACACAGTCACAAGGTATATCCACCATTTTTTTCTACTCCACAGTTGCCTGATGGAAATCTCCAGGCATACTGTAGTGGGATGTGTCTGACACAAGGGAAAGCATTGACAAAGAAGATGAGTACTTTATCGGGGGCCTTCAGGCCTTCCTTCAGCCACTATATGTACAATCACAACAAGAAGAAAACATCTCCAGCACAAGATGGTAACACAGTATCACACAACAAGCAGTGTGCAGGGTCAAGAAATCAAACCAAGATTGAAAATAAACAGGTCAGCTTTAAAATGTTCTCTATGTGAAATATTTTGCAGTAGTTACTTGCTATTGAGACATCAAAATTGGCTAATGGTGGGCGAATGTAAAAAAGCAGACAAATTCTTTTTTGTGACTTCTACTTTGATTTTTCCTGATTCTTTTTTTCAAACTTGTGTTCTGACAGAAGCAGTCCAAAGCTCTCAAGTTTGTTGGGCCCCTGGAGGAAAGAACACCGTACTAGCTACTCAGGAATGCTGTGTATGGTGTAAGAACACCTCTGCGGCACTGGACTTTATACTTAAGGTGAAGAGAGTAATCTTTGTTTGTTTGAAAATTACTATAATATGATACAAATGTAGTGGGTTAAACTTATTCTTTGTGGATAATCATTTAGACTGGTACAGTTTTGCATTTACTGTAAATTTTATATGCAAGTGATGTTATAGGCTGATAATGGGGTATGTACATTTGTATAATATTCCTTGATAATCAGTACAACTTTATTTTCATCCACAGTTGCCTAATGGAAAACTTCATGCCTACTGTAGTGCAGTGTGTTTGTCAAAAGGAAAAGCCTCCAAATCAGTACAAGTAGGAAAAAACAGCAACACCTCTCAGTCCATCGGCCGCCCACCCAACAGGTGTACCCAGGACAAGATGTCTCTAACACGAAATAACAGCAAAGTGTTCTACAAGGACCAGGGTGCTGAGTCCAGGAACCAAAGCAAGCGTACAAAAACCACAAATTCTGTCGTTTTTTGGCTCTGTCACTGTGTGAGTTATGCATATTTCTTTTCCTTTTGATCCTTGAAGTTTGAAACAGATTTTTGAAGTCTATAGCACTACTGTTGGTTCTGTGGACATGCAGGAAGAGATGGATTCATACAATTTTTTGTCTGTTCTTCTCCTTTTTTCAGTGCAAGAAGACTGTCCCAGGTGACAGAGTCGTCACATCAAACAATGAAAAGTTCTGCTCTGAGGTCTGTGTGAGTAAATACCAGAGGAGGCAGTGAAACGGTCAAAACCAACTGTACAATTCTAAACCTTCCAGAGCACATCTTAGTGCACTGATGATGATATCATGGTGTGTCCAGTGTGTTCATCCTGTACAAGCTCACAGTAACTTTTGGCCAACTGAACTGCAACTCTAGACTGTCAAAGGAGACGAACATCCCAGGACCTACTTCTCAATTTTAAGAAGATGATACCTCTGACTTACCTGAACCATGTATGATCATCATTTTCCTCCATGACAGTTTCTTGGCATGTCAGACGGAAAAATGCTTTTTAATTTTGGCCACAATTTATCATTATCACAATTTTTTTTCAATCAAAACCATTTGTATAATTATATGAATTCAAAGAGCGTACTGTTCACACAGCAATACGTTTCATGTTCAAAAATGTAAATCATTTTGCCCTTGATGACGCATCCTCACATAAATTTTGTTAATCATAGAAGCGACAGTAGTCATAGTGCAAATGTAGGATAGAACAGTATTGCAGGAAACTGGATTTGGCTTGGTAAGCGAAAGTGGTACTGGTTTTGTCTGACAATGTTATCCTCTATCTAAATGTTCCATCATATGTACCTCTGCAATGTTTACATTGTGTTATATACTATTTTAATAAATGTATCCCAGTTGCAGTGGGTACTGAAAGATTTTATCAGCCTTTTCTTTATAGTGGCCACCTTATTAGAAACTGATACGAATAAATTGTAAATGTACTGGACTATTTGAGGCAGTCAGTCTTTACATGATGCCATCAGCTGTATATTCTTATGAAACAGAATTACCTTCACCCGTGGGGAAGAAAGTTCAGCAGTCAGCACTGGTATGGAACTCCCTCAGGCCTGGACTTGAAGAGCCACACCTTGTCTCTGTGCACTTGACCTTCTTACTCCCATCAGTACTTGTGTGCCAGGAATAATCTCCACTTAGCACTCAGATTCTAGTATAAGACGTAACCTTCTTGGCAGGCTCTACAAGTACCAGCTGGGTATTTTTCCATTCAGATTCATCGCTCTCAAATTCTTGTAGCCATAGCCAGCTGCTAGAAAGTGTCATCAGCACTTTTTATTTTGCAATCACCAGAGAAAATATTCAAGGCCATGTTGAGAAACAGAGATTGCTTTATTGTGCAACGCTGCATAAAATGTACCTCATAACATCAACTAAGCCTAGAACAGCTCAAACTAATGGTTATACAGGCTAACAAAACACTGACTGTCCTTTTGCTTTTCTTGACAGACGTTGCTATTTGAGTGGTCATCTATAACAATCTACAGATACACAATGCTAATAACTACATATATACATGAACTATGCTTGGGGCTTAAACATGCCGTGTAATATTTGCATAATAAATTGTATTAAGTTTTCATATGACTGTCTATGTGAGGTGTGCTACCAGTACATGTATCATAACATTCATACTGGATTAAAAAATACTGGCATCTCATTCTATCATGAATCAACAAAACACATTTTGTAACATTGGCTGTTGTGCTATTTCTGTTTTAGAACTGATTTAAAAGATAACATGAACATTTGCAGAGGTCTGATTAATCCTGATTCTGTACCAACAAACAGACAAACAAAGGCTATGGAATACACTTGCAACAGTGTTGCAACTTGTTCTACATATTAACTTCTGCACCTGTGAACTACTAGTACATTGTATATGCAACCTGTAAGAAATATCCTATTGTACTTGGCCCCAAATAAATGTATGAATTATAGACCCAACAGAATTACTAAACAAACAAGGTGCTTGTCAGTGTCTGGCTCATCATAGACATTGAAATGATAGTTAATGTACTTTGTTATGGTTTTTCCATACATGAAGAACTTGGAATATTGAAGACAGTGTTTAATCACTGAACTACAGAAGCCCTACCAATATGTACAGCTATATATACAGTTTGACAAGCACGATGAGGCAGTTTAACTATCTGCAACTTACCATTCTAATTGTAGAATGTCTACAAACGTTCACTGATTTCCTTAAGGCTTACAGAAAAGCTTTGTTAGTGTAAGTTCTCGAGAAGGTTTGTTATTTGCACATTGCAGAATTGACAAAGACATACCGGATAGCCAACTACATTCCATCATGAACTCAAGACAGGCCATCTGCCCATCTGTGACCTATGGCACTGCAGCAATTTCAAATAAATGAAAAAAAAGTGGCTGATATCCTATTACAACAACTTCTTATTCCTATTTCTCATGGTGTTGTGATTCTATGTAATGTAATGAACTTAGAAATGCTAAATGTGTGTTTCTAGTAAAACGTTTGCAATTTTGACATACATTGTAATTTGTAGGGAAACAGTGAAGGACAAAAAATTTTAGCAACCTTTCATACAAGCTATGCAATTAGTTCTAGTTGGAAGTGATGACCAAAAAATAACGAGAAATAAAAGTGAGTTTTCTATGTCTAAACAATAAATTTATGATCTCACCAGAACCAAAAAAAACTATCTTGGTGGAAGAAGCCGAAATCTGCTGTACACAATATTTGCCAGAAGACCAAGAATCAACTTAAAGTTCCCTGCTAAACTACCCCTTTAACATTGAAGATGGTATCTCACTACACTTGGGGCATGGTCACGGCACTGTGGGGCTCATTTCTTTTTTTAATTACTGCGGCACAGTTGTGTTATTTTCGCTGTTATTTTTTATAACTTAGATATTGCGTAAAAGTAAATACGTAAAAGTATGACTTAGAAGACAACAAAATACATAAAACGTAAAAAAAATTGAATTTTGTTGAGTAATATTTTGAAACCTCGCAGTGTTGCACCAGTGTCCCAAGTGCAGTGAGACGCCACCTTAACATTGTGTTGATGAAAGGATTGTGCAGGAGGGAGAGGGTTAAGTTTGTACTCCTGCCTCTTCATGGATCTCACAAACCTCCTTCACCAGTAGGTTTCGTGTCAGCATCTTCTCCATGAGACTGTTGTCGGCAGGCATGGTTGAGTACCACAGCGGGCTGTCAGGCACACACGACCGCTCAGGCAGCAGGTAAAACAGGTCATTCCGATTCCGTGCACTTTCTGGGCTACAGAAAGGAAGGGAATTTGTTTTTTACTTATAGGGTTAGCTTTTGCTTTTCCAAATAAAGTCTTTGCTGTGATGAGACATTTCCTGGAGATGCAGCACACATGGAGAAGACTTTTATGGAAATTAGTACTACTAATCTAATCCATGTTTCTCATCAACATCTAAACTAGGAGTATTTCAAACACTTGTTAGTCACACTCAGAAATAGAACTGTAATGTTAAAGATATATTTGATAGAAAATTTTAGTTGACTTCACAGCAAAATAGTTTCTTTTTTAAGAATGGTGATGAGAAACAAGAAACTGTCTCTGGGCAACCAACCACTGGTCCACAGCAGCTTCATCTCACCACAACCTAATACTCACTCAAGCTTGGGAGAAATGAGAGTATGATCAGTCTTCCTCAGCCTCCTGTAGAGCATTTTGAATGTCCTTCACCATCAGGATACGGGTCAGCATCCTGCCGGCCAGGTCTTCAGGCAGGGACTGTCGGGAGTACCACAGGGGGGAGTCGGGGACACACGAGCGCTCAGGAACAAGGTAAAATGCGTCCTGACGGCCTTTCATCCCCTCCGGACTGGAACAAACGGGTCATGGTTTAATATAATGGTTGTAAAGGATGGGATACAAGAACTGGTTCTGGTGCTGTGTTAAGATAGACCTGCCAGGTGGTTCACTTAGTATCTAAGAAGAGGAGGAGTGATACTGAAACTATTCAGACTGGAAAGGTTAATGAAGTTCAAGTACACCTGAGGGGAAGACTCCAGCATACCATATCTCCCAGCAGCAAGGGGCTGTGCTGAGGAAAAGAAGCCATGTGAGGCATTGTGAGTACAAGAGATAGGGAATGTGAAGTTTGAGGGTACAGAAAGATCAGTGAAGAGGAGGTGTCTGTCAGTATCAGGGATGAAGCTATCAGAAAATGACATTGTTGTACTGTTTTAACATCAGCAATTTTCCAAAGAAAAATGAACCACTAATTAGCATTTAAATGTTTCTACCATTGCATTTCTATTATGCAAGACAACAGCAACTCCAGCAACTGGATGATTTTTGACAGGAGATAGTTTCCAAAATCTACACAGCTGCTTGAAAAACTGTCTTGTTTATATCTAGATGTCTAACTATCATCAATGTAGCATTTGCAATATATTCTTTGTTATGTCAATGTTTCCTGTTCCACTCACCACTTGGACAGGTAGAACTCATACAGCTTGACAGGACACCTGAGGGGGATCTCAGTGTTCTCAGGTATCTCCAGCACAGGGGAGTCATCTCGCTTCCTCTTTCCTGACACCTCTGCAGGTAAAAAAAAACAGAGCTGACAAACATGCACAAGGAGGCAGCAATTGCCATGGTCTTAAGCATAGAAATTTCTTGGATTTACACTGAATGAAAATGAAAAGAAGCAGACATTATTTATACCTCAGAGTAAAGACACTCGTTTTACGCAACCACAGTTTTATTTCCACTGATGTTTCAGGGCAATCATTCAAGCAATCTCAAATTATTTATACCTTTTATAAACACTTGAGTTCTCTTCTTTAACTTAAAAGAGAGGTGAAATCTATCCAACTTGGACACGACAGCAGTCAGCTACATCCTCCAATGCATTTGATTCATGTTTTAGTTTTTCTATGTTCCCTTTAAAGCTCATATGTAAGAGTCATATGTATACAAACCTAGAGATACAGAAACCAGTTCTTGTGAAAATGTTCCTCCTTGGCAAATATAATATATAATTGATGATACAGATAATGATGTTTAGCATTTCTAGAATTAGTTATGACTGAAAAAAAATTAGGTATTTCGAGGAATCCGTAATTCAGCAATAGGCTGAGCGAGATTTTTTATCCTAATAAACATCATTATCAAACAAACCTTTCTGATTGGGTGGCTGGTAGAACCTAAGGTACACACTGCGCTGGTTAGGCTTCCCTGACGGGTGTTTCTTCCAGTGCTTCATGATGTGAGAGAAGGACAGCTTCATGTGTTCCTCAGGGGTGCGCAGCAGGAAGTGTTTGGTGTTGAAGTACAGCAGGGTGTTGAGCAGGACAAACGGAGAGTGGGCACCCAGCTGTTTACACTCCCACAGGATCTCCTCTTCAATCCTCCACTACAGAGGGACAACATGTTTAGTATTGTCACACCAAAAAAATACTTGTTCTCATTATTCTCTGAGCAAAATGACTGAAACCAACAGAAAAATAATCATGGTTGTTCAACACACACCACTACAAGTGAACTACCAGTAGCTCTGTACCCTAGTGCTTGACTGTGGCCCATATCGAAATATAGATGGGCACTGCTTATAAACCAAAAGGTGTGTGAAGGATATTTCAATATTCTTGGTTTAAATTTAAATTGTTCATATTATTATTTCATACCTTTCTGTTCAAGTGATTATTTCATATATTTCTGTTGAACATTATCATTCATACGTTTTGGTTGATTTGATTATTTCACACATTTCTGTTGATATGACTTTCGAACGTTCTATTGATGTACATGTGATTCTTTCTTTCTTTCTTTATTCATTAAAATCAACCTTACAGAGATTAATTCTTAGCAGAAGCACCTCTGAATGCCGTTGATCTTACAATGTGACTCAGAGTAAATTCTTACAACAACTAGACAATGCATGGCATACACAGAATTGATGACTTGTATAATGATTTCTGTATTTGCTGGATGGTTCTTACACCTTTGTTTTGTTGAACAAACAAAAAAAAGCATGACAGAAAGAGATAAATCCTATCTTACAGGAATGATGCCCTCCAGGCTGACCCTGGTGAGGTACTGTTGCAGCAGACCATGCAGACTGTCCACAAACTGCATGTAGTACACGTCAGTGAAGATGTTGTCTATCCTGCCATTCTCATACAGGTACTGCTGCAGACCTACAGGTGCAATGCACAGGTGTGGTTAGTACTGGTACCTCATCTCTTGTTCTCTAATTTCTTTACCAAGACTTTTACTTTAAAAAGACACACACAAAAGCTGAAGTCTTTAAGGGAAAGCATAATTTGTTGCAGATACAAGGTGTGGAACTGCAGTTAACTGATCATTGATATAATTTTTACTCTGCATAGTCCCAAGCATATTTAGATCACACTACATTTATTTTAAGTATCCCCTACTGCTGAAAAAAGTTTTGTTGCTATTCCAACAGACAGCAACTTGAGCAAGCAAATTTATTTCTTAAAAACTGTCTTCCTTAAAATTTGAAATGTGTTCAACGATACAACTTGAACACCAAAACCATCCAGACTCAGAACGATCCCCTACCTAGACAGAGGTACAAGACACTGTCTGCTGCATACTCCTCTCCATTGGGCTTGCGGACTTCTTGTACAAACTGTGAGAGGGCAAAGTTCATCTCGTACGCATTCATCTGTAGGATGTCCTCCTTCATCCTCCCTCCTCCCTGGGGAGACAAGCAGAACTTGTTCAGTTTCTATTCACCATGTTGTCTGACCTGTGCACATAACATCATAACTTGTCCAGATATTTGTCAACATTTAACTGCTAGGCTAGACTTTCACAACCTTCTCCAGACCACAGTTGGGCAAGGTTGCCTACTAGTCTTGGGATGTCATTTTCTTTTTTGATGGGATCAGGGTACCAAACTGGAGCTAAAATAGGATAGCTTCCAGGCTTGGGAAGACGAGTGGTTGGGAGCAAACCAGTGTAGGGTCCTGAGTTTGTGACAGGGGCTAAGATTAATAAACTATTCAAAATACAATTAAAAAACAAACCAACAATAAAATTAATGCTAATTAAAAGATCAGAAAGTTAAGAGATGTCCATCTTCTCCTACCTTCATGTCTGCCTGTGCAGTGTTCCTCTGTATGGCCCAGTGTCGGAAGGCGTTGACCCCGTAGGTGTGCTTGAGGTGCATGCCGTCAGCAACACCGAGTGGAGCAGGCGACGCAGCATGGGCCTCAACAGCCTGCCGCTTCCTTGGTCGGCCTACATGGAAGTATCAGAAATTCAGAAGGGCACTGAAATTGTGCACAGATGTACTCTGAATTGTGGTACAGTTGGTTCCAAGCAGCAAACAACATGTATTACTAGTACTTTGATACAAAGAAGTGAGCAGAATATAAGGTAACTGGTTGGAAAGTTAAAAGATTAGAAAGTGTGAAATCACACAAATTGTGACACAATTGTAGGCTGCAAATAACAAGTAAACCAACAGAGGTGTGAAAAACAAGATTGTACATTAATGACATGTCAGCTAAGATTTACCTCTCCTGGACCTGGCACCCTTGCTGCGCTGCTTGCCCCTCCGTGGAGTCGCAATGGAGGAGTCGTCGATAGTAGACAGGCTGTCTGATGATTGCTCTGTAGATTAAAAGGACAGTAACAAAATTCAAACAGAAACAAAGTTCTACAATCACATACATGTAAAAGCAGACTAAAGTTTAAGTTTCCTGTGTTCAGACAGCAGCTCAATCTAATGGTTGCTATCTACATGTACATGTATGCCTTGCTACCTTTGTCCTGGGATCTATGGAGGATTTTTAAAAAAGAAATTTACAACACAGCAAAAAACTGGCATACCTTTCTTCAACTTCATCAAGAACAAAGCTTTCAATAAGTAAATTTTGCATCATGTCTTACCTAATGCCAGGTCATTCTCCAAATCAAGTAGAGGCTCATCAAAAATCCCGCTCATTTTCTCGGCCATGGCGAGGACGTCGTGCCCCAGCAGGTTGGACGGGATGACGGAGGCGGCATCCTCCAGGGACAGGTCCGTGTCTGGAACTGCATCTTTCACTGGAACATGTGCACAATACCTATTGCTTGGAACTTTTGTTTCTGTGCACGCAAGGTTTTGTCACTGCTTCAATCCAACATGGTAAATAGTGATAATAGAGAGAATAATGTATTCCATAGCACCTGAGGTACCACTACCAGCCCAACTGTCATACCCACCCAAGAAAACGCACCTCTTTCAATGTGGAATGCGTCAGAGGTTTAGAAAAGTTTCCTTGAACTAAAATGGTAAGGACATTGATTCCAATAGTCTAAATCCAGCCTTCAAATTTTCCATACCGGCACATGCCGCACAGGTGAAGTGCATTCAAAGAAAAATTCTATGGAAGCCTGTGTGATACGCGTTACGAGTAGAAGTCTGTACGACACCATATGACTTTATTCAAATTGCAACAGGGACAATACAATGTGGCCAATAACGAGCTGATATGGTGACCATATACACGCACATCAACTGCATAATGGTAAAAAATATATAAAAAATGCCTTACATGCAGCCAGTGAGTCTGGGATGTCCCCATCCTCTGAGCTGTCCTCCTTCCCCACCTCTGCTTCCTTCTCCTCCTTCTTGGCCTGCTCGTCCTCCCCAGCCACCATCTCTGCCATCAGCAGGATGTCCGCCTCAAAAGGGTTGGAGGGAATCTTCTCCTGTAAGGGTTAAAGGTCACACATTCATGATGGCAAATAGTAGTGGACAACATCAAGCAAAAGTTAACCGTACACACTCATGCCAGATCTTTAGAAACGGCACTGTAGCTGCATAGTTCCCGTTCAGAACTACTATGGATATGTATATTCCATTGTCAAAGTTTAGTGGGGAACAATGTGGACTTTTCTAAGTATGAACCTTCTGCCTGCTAAGGTAGCTGTGTGGCACCAAGTTTGCATAGTTTTCAAGTTTGGCAGCAAGCAAAAATTAATATGACTGAACCAAAAACATCTACATTGTTAAGAATACAATAATGTATCATGATCAGCAGTACTTGGAGCAGTAAAGGAAGGAAGCATTATCTTACCTTGATGTCTTCCATGGTCTTGAGGATCTGGTCGGTGTTGTGTGCCAGGGTGGGGATCCACATGGGCACGGGGACAGGCAGGGGCATGGGGACGGGGTGGGGGACTGGGTTATTATACATCATCATGGGGACAGGGACAAAGATGGGGACTGGGATGGGAACCACCACAAGTTTGGGCTTCCAGTCATCATCTGTGAAAGGGGAAACAGAACATTCAACATTGTCAGTGCTCTTGTATTCAAGTTCTTAACTATTGAGGAATTAAGCCAAGGAAGTAAACCTATGATACACAATGTTCTTTTTGATAAGGAAATGTTAATAGTTTTCAAACTTGGTCCCAGAGACAACCTGGTGCTTGAGAAGTTGTGTCATCATATCATATACATGAAATGACTGTGTCAGTGACATTAACATTTTTCAGTTTGAGTTTCACCAATCTTAATTTTTTTAATTTGGCAATGGTTGAATCAAAGATACGTACAATGCGAGAAAAGTAGGTTTGTCAGTAAATATAAGAGGTTGGAAATGTTCATCTCAAACTACAAACTGTAAGTCTCAGCCCACCTGTAGATGTGCCCTTAGATGTTGTGTGAGGCCTGCAGGACGTGGCCTTGGTCTGCATGAAGGGTCGACACTGCAGGGACTTGTTCCTCAGCTGCTTGGGAGGTGGGGCAGGGGCCTGCTGTACCACCACCTGTGGCTAGATGGCGTTGTGATAGAGGGGCATTCATTGTCAACATTGTCTGATACACACAAGGATTACACAAAAATTAAGTCTACTGGTTTAACATTAACATTTCTACACATAGTGAATACCCTCTCCTTTTATTTGCAAATAAGGTAGGGTGGTTCAGAAACCAAAGGAGAACTCATAAATTCATCCAGGCTGACAGAATGGCCCTGTTTGAATTGTTCATATCATACCCGTGTCCTTCCACTGAGATACGCTTTGATGTAAGGAGAGCCTGACATATTACAGTCTGTCAACTTGGTACCAAAGTATATCATTATGAACAACCCTCAGCTCTGTGTCTTAGCATCATATTTTACCTGCGATTGCTGCGGCATCTGCTGCAGAGGTGGAGGTTGTCTGGGTGAGGTCTGAACTGGTTTGGAGCCGGTTGCTGTCCGGGTGCCGTAGCTGTGGGATGGCTTAGGTGTCTCCACCACTGCTGTCAGAAAAAGCAGCGTTAGAATGTCAAATGCTGACATACAGAATCACTACATACAGAACAGGACAGACCATGAAAATAACAACTTGATAGTCTCATTAACAATATGTACAACTAAATAGTCATAGATATACATTGTAGTTGGTCTTGAAAATATACAGGTTGACCCAAAGTGCTTGTGAACTCAAAATATCATCTATATTGTAAAACCTCACTTAAATGTAAAACATATCAGTACTTTACGAGTCTGACTGTTGATTTACTTCTTCAACATGAAGTTGACTGGTCATAAAATTTTCCTTGATTTATGTCTGCATCCATGCATTCATTACACTCACCTTGTGGCCCACCTGCCAGTGACATCACTGATGAAATGATGGGAGTTGACGTCTGCTGGGATGTTCCTGAGAAATGATGAAGTACAAACATGAAAAGTCAGCTAGCACATCTCTCTGCTGGAAAATACTTATTAAAACTCTTTCAAAGAAACATGAAAGATGTCAGAATTTGTTTAACGGTTTGCACAAGTACAAAGTGTCTCCAGCTAACTCTAGCTGACTTATTGGTAAGTATTCAAATAACATTACACTACACTTCTATATTTACTAACATGGAAATACCGGAGCTTTAAAGGTGTATAAAGATTTGACCATAGGAATGGTCAGGAAAGTTATCATAGACTGTCCTACCTGTGCTATTTGCCTGTGAGGATGGAGGGATATGTAGGGATGGGGTTGAGAGAGGAGGGGGTGGGGGTGAGAAAGGTGGGCAGATAGTGGAGGGAAGCTGAAGAGGTGCTGAAGAACACAGGCAGGTAAAGAAAATCTTTTCACAGACAAGAAAAGAAAGGAAAACACAATGTCAAAAGGAAGGGTTAGCTAGAGATAACAGAAGATGGTGAAGACAGAAAAGTAAAATAAAAACACCAGAAGGGAAGAACTAATAAATGACACAACTAACACGGTGCCCACCCCTAACATCAACAGAACTTCATATTCTGCTATGTTTCCCTCTTGGCCCCCAAATTACATTTCTGTTCAACTCATTCCACAACATACTGTTAGTAACAGTACCACATAGCAGAATATGAAGTCCTGTTGATGTTAGGGGTGGGCACCGGTACAAACTTTAAGCCATTTTTTCTTGATGGACTGGTCCAGAAAAACTGGACCTGAAAAAAATCAGTAGACCAGATGTTGAACCTGGACAAGATCCTCTGCACCTGGACCATACCTGGATCTGAATTTCTGTACCAGTTACCACCCCTAGTTGATGTGATATAATGACAGATATGACTGACCCCCTAAGGAGGTGTTCTCTGGTCCCTTCTGAGTGGACATGTTGGGGAAGTTCTGCTGCATGTAGAACTGGAGCAGGCAGGTCTGGTTACACACACGCTTCATCTCTCCTCTCCACACAAACTTCTCCGCTAGCTTCCCCTGTCTCTTACACCCGTCACATCTGGAACAACAAATCAAAGATCTCATACTTCCATGATTGGCTGCCAAATCCTCCTCAGGATATTGATTCAGGCTAGGTCATTGGCGGCCTATTTGATTAAATCATAGACATACTTAAGGCCAGGCCTGCACCTCTTATCATTGTGAGTTATTGTGCATTACTTCTTTTATGCATTTTGGGAATTTCTTGCTAATTCAGTTCCTGCAGAACTTTGGCCCGGGGAAAAAACAATCTTCCCATCCTGCATGTCTCCAGTTATACCTTTTTCTGTCTCACACCCACATACAGTCTGCAATATTCAAATAACAGTGAACACACACAAGGACAAGCAACAAACAGACAGTCCAAAAACAAAACCTCCATTTTTAAGGAGGTAACAACACACATCATGTTAGGAACTTGGATCTTGCAATTGGTGCACTTAGAACACATATTGAGTATTTACCTGGCCACACCAAAGTACCACATGGTGTACTTCTCCTTACAGTCGTTACTGCAGAAGTGCAGCTGTTTCCCCTCAACCGTCTTGGTTGGACCCTTCCTGCACGTCTGGGCACAGTAGTCGCACACAATACACCTGTGGAACAATACACAACAACAGTTTTATGATATGTAAACCAATTACTCCAGAAGGATTCATACAATCAGGGATGCATATATCAATCAGTCATAACCAGATTTCATTTCTTTGCCTTTTACATCCATCAAAGTAAACAAGATTGCCAGAAATTTAACTACATTTTTCACCTGCCCCACCACACTGGACAGGACTATATTACATGCCAATATCGAAAGATCTATAAATATTGCACAATTATCGGAATGATAACCTTCATATTAATGCTGAAGATGTCATATAGAATTTGCCAACTCATCAGCCGATCAATCTTTATGCTGTGACAGGGGTATTACAAAGGGACATTGCTAGTTGTAACAAATATGACTGCCCCCTTCCCAAATAATTTTGTACATTTTTGGTTACACAAGAATGCATGATTACCTCAGCCCCAGCTTCTTGGCAAAGTCCTGCTTGAAGAGCAGCTTGCAACCCTCACTGCAAAAGTTCTTGGTGCTTCCAGAGAAAACAGTGGACTCGTACAGGATTTTCTCCTGTAGAAAAAAATTGTTATCATTTATCTAAAAATTTCAATGGTTACATGAAAGATAAACGAAATAAAATGTATTCACCGAAAAAGTCAAATGAAGGATATTTTCAGTCTATACCCACCTGGTGGCAGTAGTCACACTCACACACCACAGAATTTGCCTTCTTGAAGTCCTCACTACATCCCTTACTGCAAAAGGCCATGGGGTTCCCCTTGTACTCAAATGTCTCAGGTCTGTTGTTGAACCAACGCTTGCACTGGGGACAGGTGAGGTGTGGGCCTGTCGGGGGTTTTGGTGGCTGGGGAACTGGCACCTTGATTTGTGAACAATTTAATCAGGTTGGTTAAATCCAAGTTCTTTCTCCACAACCAAGCAGATACATTAGTCAACATTTGGTGACTGTCTCTCACCTTTCTCGGGTACATGTAATAACGACTTTCTATTTTAGCACTTTGAGTGATGGTTTTAACAATATCTATCAGATAGCACCAATCATACCAGAGCTCATGACGAACTTCATCCAATTCATACAGACCCAATGTTTGCTAACTTACAGGTTTAATTTTCCTTAAAAAAATAATTCAATGACTGAAAGTGCGAAATCTGGATTTTTTGGCCTGTCTGCAAAACACAAAGTGGTCTTGCAAGAATCATGAGAGCTCCTTTACAGAAGGTACAAGGCAAACAGAGATGGCAGACTTCACCCCTTCAGATAATGCAGCCAATTGTCAGGATGCACTGTGTGTTCAGTCAAGTAACTCATACCATTTGAAAGTTTGTATCTATTTATTCATCAATCTATATGAGTGTTTTGACAATGCAGAGACATGTGTTCCATAGTATCAAGCACATAATCGGTAGTTCTTATCCATAAGGACTAAATATCTTAAACTAATCCAGGGTTACAGTGTTAAGAACTTTGCAACATAACCTGTAATATGGAATCAGAGATGGTAGAACCCATCCCCTTCACACTCCTGCACTTCTACATCTTATACATGTGCCACTTTGCAGCCCTTTCAGTTCATGGGTTGCTTTGTGAACATGTATCTTAACTTATACATTATTGTGTATCTGAAAATCATTTTTAGACAATAAAACAGTATGCATTGGCTCAATACTAATCAGTGTAAAAAAATCCTACCCAAAGATCATTTGGTGTAATTTACTAACATTTGAAGCATTAGATGGACCAAATTTGGTATGAACAGATATGGCATAAAGCAACACTTAATTTCATTGGGGTGAAGAAATAATGCTTCATTCTTACTAGTATCTTGTAACAGCCTCATTTTAAAAGAGTAACCTCAGGGTTTATTTTCTACCATTATTATTGCAAAAATAGTTGTATTTTGATACATGTATCATAAAACTGAATACCAGTACTAGTAGCTACATGCCAACCACATGTTTATGACATCATGTAGAAATGATAATGATGATGATAAGTCAAAGTAATCATCTGTCATGCCATTCAGTCAATCGTCCTTTCATTCATCAATCTCTAAACAAAACTATTAGTAACGAGAATATGAACAGATGCAACAAATAAGCCAGGAGCTATATACAAGATTACAATGCAAAAGGAGAAGATATCATAACAGATTCCTCTGATGAAGGAGTCATATTAGCACACATCTCTGCTGTTTTGTCCCTGTCTTGAGAGAGCATTCTCTGCTCAGGCGTCTCTTTAGCACGCCTTTCTGCAGTCTGATCGCGCATCTTGTCCAGCCGCTGTCTTCTTTGTTCTGCTGTTTCATTGGCACGTCTTTCTGCAGCTTTTTCTCTTACTTTGGCCAGCCGCTGTTTTCGTTGTTCAGGTGTTTCATTAGCACGTTTTATTGCAACCTGATCTCGCACTTTGGACAGCCGCTGCCTTCGCTGTTCAGGCGTTTCGTTGGCACGCCTTTCTGCGGTTTTGCCTCGTGCCTTGGACAGTCGCTGCCTTTGCTGCTCAGGTGTTTCTATAGTACGTCTCAATGCATATCTCCTCTTGTTTTGAACCAGCCTGCAGAACAAGAGATGTTTGATGATTACCGGTATGTTGTCTTGATATTTCACAATTAATAAAAATGTAGCTTTGATTGCATTATTACAGTTACGAGGGGAGATCAATAAGTTCTCAGCCTCACCAAGAAATAATAAGCACAACCCAAATTTCAAGGCACAAGGCATAGTATGAAGCCTTTTATCAATATCCTCCAAATTTCAAATGATTGCAGTCAATACTTTCGTTTTTTGCTAATTAGAAGGTAAGTGACGAGAAAACAAGGGTGAACTGTGTCAGACATGTGTGGGTTATGTTCCCCATGCTGTAAATTGTTTGTCATTAACAAAAGACATTGCCAAAACGTTTGATAATGATTTTCTTCCCATTGCAAGCAGAAAGAAGTGGGTGTCTGACTTCCAGCAGAGCAAATTGACGCGCACGCCTCAGGTCGGAGCTCAATTGAGTGTTGCCTGCAAAGTAATGATCACACTAATTTGAATTTTGGTACACATTCATATAAGACTTTATACTTGACATCTATGCTTCGAAATCTGAGTTGTGCTAATCATTTCTGGGTGAGGCCGAGAACTTATTGATCACCCCTCGTAATTGATGTTTATCTTTTACTATCTTTTATCTATGAAATGACAATGGTCACCTGATATCCCTCTTCTCCTCTGTTTCTTGTTTCCGCTTAGCTTGCATGCGTTCTCTGTTCTTCTGCTTGCGTATTTCTGCTTGCCCCGGCGTCTCTTTTTCCCTTGCCTAAACAGAAAGGATGTTTAATTACCAAAATACATGCACTTATTGTGAATTATTTGAAAAAATCCATGTATGAAAAATGTGAAGAATTCAAGGCGAGCCATGATCATTTGATTACATTTTGTACCTTTCTCACACGTTCACGATCCTTTTCCTTCCGCTCTAATGGTGATGTCCGTGTCCTCTTAATCGTCACTGTGTTGCCAGGAGGTGACGACTTTTCCCAGGTTTCAGCCTGGCACTCAGACATCCGCCTCTTACGCTGCTCAAGTCTCTCTGCCCTTCTCTCTCTGTTTTGGGCCAACCTGAGGAATAAGAGATGTTCCATAATTGTGTTGTCCTATTATGTATTTTCCTAATAAAATTTATCAGATAAGACAGATTGGTATACAGTTCAATAGATTTTTCTACATCTGTTACTATTTATAAATATAAAATAAAATGACAATAGTAACCTGATATTCCTCTGCCTCTCATACTCTGCTTCTTGTTTCCGCTTAGCTTCCATGCGCTCTCTGTTTTTCTGCTTGCGTAGTTCCGCTTGCTCTGGTGTCTCTTTTTCCAGAGCCTAGATAGAAAATAAATTTTATTGCCAAATATACACAAGTACGTAGAAGTTTTGTATGAAATACAAAGGATCAAAAGCAAATCTTAATCATTCAATTATATTCCGTACCTTCTTTTTGCGATCGCGATCCTTTGCCTTGACCTGTTCTGATGTTGGCCTCTTCACTGTGTTGCCAGTGGGTGACAACTTGATGACAGATTGAAAACCTCTCATGAATACCTATGCCATTATGAATTGACTCTGTTCATAAGTGCCAAAAGTTGTAAAAGGTGTTCAACTGAATTGGTACAAAGAAAATTCTAAGCTGCATCTTGAGGATATTTTTCAAAGCGAGTGGTAGGGCCTTTTTACTTTTGGTCCAGACCATCTTACTGACATGCAGAAGAAGCCTCAGTACAATTACAAATGAATTTACAATGTACACGTACACCTTCAAGGCCATTGTGACTTGGGCATTTAAATGACAAGGTGCACCCCAATAGAGTGAAGCATTGTTTTTGAAATGTGTGGGTGTGTCACAGTGTGTGTGTGTGAGTGTGTGGGTGTGTCTCTGTGTGTGTGTCTGTGTGCGTGTACAGTTTGTATGTGCATTTGTCAGTGTCATGCTGCAATGCGTGCCAACGTCATTTTCAGGGGCAGCAAAACTAGAATGTCCATGTCCAAGTTCTGTATCTGAACATATTCAAGTATATTTTCAATTTGTGACAAAAAAATCTACCACTGGAAGAAGACAGAAGCATTGTGTGGGTGTTAAAATCAGTTGGATTTTGAAGGGATCATTTTATGGCCATAGCCCCTATGTATGAGATACTAGTACCGAAACTTTGTCAAATTATTCAGGTACAGTTGTGGTTCAGGTAAACTGCTGTGCTTAAAAGCAGCCCTAACCACATACAGCATTGCAATTCATCCTCGGTGCTGCTGTCTTTCATCAGTACCAGTAGGACTAAAAGGGTCGCAAAGCAGTATGAGCATGGGTATGGGGGTGAAGCATTCCAACTCTGATTGCCTTTATCCTTCTGTAAAGGAGCTCTCATGATTGTTGGTAAATAAGATATTGAGAATTTTGACATTATCTCTTGCGATGGGTTTAAAAGTTTTGTATGATAAATTACCTTTCATATTATTCAAATAGCAGTGCATGATAGATCATGTTTAAACAACACTTATTGTAGTTAAATAAATACACTCGCAGTAACACTTAGTGTCACCAAACTGAATGGCTGTCATATTAGTCAGAGGAGGGCAGGAGCATACACCACACCACAAACACACACACACACACAAACACACACACAGGCAGAAATGCCAAAAACAATACTTCTCTCCCCTGGGGTGAAGTAAAAACCTGTAGACTTGTTCAGAAACATGCCCACCTTGGTACTGAAGCCCTGCTGGAAGTTCATGACACAGGAGTAGGAGCAGAAGTTACGTATGCTGGCATCACTCATGGTGAGGTGGTACTGAGGCAGGGCAGTCTTCCCACAGAAGTTACAGGGGGTGCTCTTCCCCACATCCATGTTCTGCTTCAGGCTAAAGATGGAGGGGTTGTTATTTTGTGAAGGAAGGTAATTTCCAAGCAGATAGCATAAGATAGTATCAAAAGCTGCCAGGAGCAGTAGCCAAACACACTCCTAGGCCGACTTCACCCCTCTGACAGCTTTTGACATTCTAAGTATCTTCTGCTACCGTAGGATCTGCTGGGAAAATAAAAGGAAAGAACAGTGAAGAATAATCAATGCTGTCTCTAGAAAATCTGGATAAAAACAAGCTATTTGTGCTGTAATTATCAATTCAACCAATCCCTGGTAAATATAGAACTCAAAACTTTATGTTTTGCCTAAATAGGGACTTGTATTAAATGTGACTGACAGCTCAAGCGTCATTGCATAAATGATGCTGAGAAGATGATTACATTGATGTGTATCAAACAGTAGCTTTTCATCACTCTTTTTATTAGGTTTCATAATACAGTGAATGTAGTCAACATTCAAAACCCGATGTGACAAGATTCATAAAAGATCAAAAGAAACTTTGGACCAACCGGAATGAAGACAGACAGTTGATGGAGCAGAACATGGTGACTTTGCCGCCCGTGTCCACTCGCTCGATCATGTCAAAGTTACTCTTGGCCAGTTTACACCAGCCACAGATGACGGACTTCCTGTTCTTCTGTTGACAGGAAATGGAGAAACCATTTGGTTGGTGAAGAAGTAAAAAAGTAAAAAGACTTCAGGATTCTAGCTAGCACAAACTAGTTTGGGGAGGGAATCCTCTTGGCACGTGGGAGTGGGACTCTAGGGGACCGCCCTACTTATCAGGCATGGGGGCGGTTCTTTGAAACCTTTGGAGCCTCCTTGGTGATTGACAGACACCCAGCCCAGTGGCTCCAGGCAGTCTCTCCTCACCTCACCTATCCCTTCACCTCCTAATGGGTCGTCTGGGAGGCTCAAATCTGCCTGAGAACAATCCCTGATGGTATTCTCTTTTGGATGCCATATGTTGAATGGGTATACAGTTTCTATGGAAATTGTTTACAGCAATCCTGAACAGTGGTCTCAAAAGCAATGTGAAAAGAAGGCCATACTAAACATCTTACCGGTGAAAAATTTTGGAAACGTTTTAGACTCTGTAATATGTCATAGTGTTTTTTTAGAAGTTAATTGGTACAAGGTACTTTGTGAAAGTGACACACCACCAAGATGGGTGAGAAAATTACCCATTTAGACTACATGGTGTAATGGTACAACTTCCCCCTTTGGGTACCCCTAGAATGGCCAATTTTTAACTAAAATGTTCAAAAGCTCAGCACCATGTCAAACATGTCAGCAGCATCAGCTATTATAAAATGACTTCAATCACTAAAAGATTTAACTGTTGAAATTCATGTATGCAACTGTTATGTAGTGTTTACATCTGCTTAATCACAATATGGTACATTTTCAACAATGATACTGTAAATATACCGTTTACGATTAAGTGACATAATATTAAGTGTAACATCATGATGTATTCTGGAATACCCCAAGCACAAAATCAAGCAAAAAATGTGCTCACAGAAGCTCACATAAAAAATGTTACACCTGTTTTGTAAACACAAGTGCAACAGTTCACCTGTTTGAAAGTGTTGACACAGATGGTGGAACAGAAGCGTTTCATCTGCCCCTCGTACTGCATGCTCTGGGGTGCCGGCCCGTCCTGGTTGTAGATGTACTGGTTACACTGGTCGCAGCAGTTCATGCTCAGATTGTGGGCCACACGGAACATCTGCGATATAGTGTGCAATAAAGTCATTCATGTATACACTCCAGGAAACACCTGACACCATTGGTGTCACACTAGTAATTTAGAGGACAATAACATACAACAGCATATATGCCAACATGGCAACAAAGCTTTGGGTATTTTTCTACATAAGAACTTTTATTTCAGGGCTCAAAATTAATTCTTGGGTAGGTGCAATGGTATACCTCTGGTAAAAAAATTAGCTGCACAGAAAACATTTTGGGTGCACAGCTGCAGTTTCTGGTGCAAATAAGTGCATGTGCGTTTAGTATTTAGAGCCCAGATCATACTTATCATCCCTCCCAAATATATCAAGTTCAAGTCTTCTCAGGTCTGGACTGCCATGTCAAAACTGAAACGGTACTGAAAACATTTATTATGAAGCAGGCTTGATAAAGGTATACCTGGAAGCATTTGTCTGTGCAGAGTCGGTACACAGTACCCTGGTAGTTGACTTCATGTTTGACCCTAGTTGTGCTCTTACAGATCCAGCACTTCCCAGGCTCCGACATCTGTACAACAGTATATCATTGCTGCTGTTAGTGGTGGACTGGACAGAATTTAGGCCGATGTATGGGCCTAGCTCTGGCACTGAGCAAACAGTTACCTCTTAATCTACCACAGGATTGAGTATGTGTAGTGGGCAAAATCGAAAAGTCAAAGGCATCAGTCTTGTCCGTGAGTTTCTGTTCAGATAGCCTGTGTAACACAAACTCCACTGTCCTGGGCTGTAACTGGCCCCTCCCCGCAGGGTTTGTGCTCCACTTGCTATAAGCTGAGGAAACTGTTCTCATTTAAAATCAGTCTTACATTTGTATTGTAAATCTCTAACTGTGTAACTGTGTAGTGGTTTTGTGTCCTTGTTTTTTTTCTGTGGCCTCTCCACCAAGGCATTGCACATAGTCCCGCAAATATGCTTTTCTATTTTATTACTACTGACATACAGAATTGTTTCAACCAGAAACCACAAACTTAAAACACCTAAAAAAAACCTTTCCCCTCCTACGTACCCACCGATTTATACAAATCAACAGCAACACACACAGACTAAAGGTCAGAATCAGAGACCCACCTTAGATTTCTTCTCCTCATACTTGATGACACACTCTGAGCTACAGAACTCCTTGAAGTCTCCCCCGTCCACCTGGGCGATGACAGTCTGGTCAGATCGCAGATCCTTACAGTTGGTGCAGGGTTTAGCTCTCTTCTGGAACATCTGCAGACAGCCCTGGACACAAGAACATGGACACATGGTCAGTATTTTGGCCATTAACTCTTAAATGTCTACTAACATAGTTCTGCCAAATCAAGTATATCTGCCACCCTGAAAAAATATGCCTTAGGAGACCTCAAACGGAACATCCTCCGGTAAAATGCACTCCTGCATATGTAAACTGTACATCTGGAGGTGCTGCACTAGAGATCTATCAAACATAGTATTACATAGTACATACTCGACTGGAGGTCGGGAGCAGCTAGTACATATTTCACTCCATAAAGCCCCATCTAACATTGCTTGTTCTAAGTTCACAAAATTGATACCAGAGTCTCTAGTTTAAGTGTCAGAAAGTCAAACTTCTGCAATGTACCCAGGCACTCGGTTTCCACTGGAGAACAGACAAAACTATTTTCAGCTTGGCTCAACAACAATGTCCCACAAATTTACCTTTAGGTGAGTCAGCTTCTGAGATAGCCGTGGGAGATTTCCATAAATTGTTTTAAGAGTAGCATGTTGAGTCCAACATATATTCTATGCTCTGCGAAGTGCTAGTAACTTTGTGTAGGTCCCATCTAATCTGTTTTGAAGTTGGTAAGTAAGTGTCCAGGTTTCTGCACCATACAGCAGAATGGGTTCCACTTGAGTAGTGAACACTTGGGCCTTCAGTATGTTAGGGATGTTAGACTTCCAGATTTTGTCCAATTTGTTGGTTGCTTCCCGTGCCAGTGCCTTCGTAGTTTCAAAGCCCGTTTTAAGACACATGATGTAGGAGCCAAGACATTTGGTGGATATACAAAATGTACATAAACTCGCAGATAAATGCTAATGGAGTTACATGTTGTGTTTGTGTTCGAAAACTGGAGTTGGTAGACAGAATATTAATAACTTAAAAAAGGCCTGGAAGCAATTCTTTCAGTTACAGTCAAACCCGTATTAGCGGCTACCTCTGCATAGCGACCACATGGCCATTGTGGTCATTTTATGTCGGCCCCTTGAATTCTTTCCCCTTGGTGAGAAAGATCAGTGGGTACTGAACTCACGTGTAACTTATTGCTTCTGGTCAATTGATCAGCATTTTCTCTGTAGTGGCTACCTGTCTATAGTGGCCATACTTCTCCAGACCCTTGAGTGGCAGCTATAGACAGGTTTGACTGTACATCATTAAAGTATGAAGGTAAAAATGGTACAGGTACCTGACTGCAGAACACCTTGTTGGGCTGGCCCCTGGAACTGCCATGTGGTAGTTCTGAGAGGCCGTTCCCGGTCGTTTGCAGTTGTCGCACACGCGGTTCCGGCGGGACTGGGATTTCTGATGTGCCGTTACGCAGATCTGTGAGCAGAAGTGGTTCCCATTGCACTTCATGACTTTGTCACCAGAGACACTCTTCTTGCACTGAAAAAAAAGGAAGGTATTTTCAAAAACTTGTTATCAGACACAGCAGTGGAATATGTAAGTTTGTAACAGAAGAAAAGGAAACAGGCAAGTTGTGGAGGCACTTCTGGGCACAATGTCTGATATTTTACAGTATCACATTTACCATAGGCAAGAAAATTCTAACATATAACGAGAACGAAGGGACACATCAAAGCCAACCTGTTCACAGGTTTTTGCAAGCTTGCTCCTGTCATATGAACTCCGCACACTGCTCGGTGCAGAAGATTTTGTTGCCATCTCGTGTAGGAAGGTTTTGTCCTGGCACGTCTGAACAGCCGGTGGCAGAAGAAACACCGCTGATGTGCTGCATTGCTGACCTTCTCTGCAAGCGATTTGGGGGTGAGGCGAGCGTTGGCGACCTTTCCTCGTGCCAGACACTCAGCTGTACAGTAGGCTTGCGTCTTCCCATCCTGCATCTGTACATGGAAGCAATAGTCGGGCATTGACAAACAGTATGCTCAGATATTCTTTTGGCACTGTGGACACGAAAACAACAGTTGGATTTTAACAAAGTGTAACTTCAAAAATTACCTCTTTGGTACTATGACTGCAAAGGTTTTATCCCAGCAACTTGCTTGACTAACATTCAGACCAGATTATTACTCTGACTTAATTACATTCTTACCATTCTGTCCAGAAATAAAAAATGACCTCCCTAACCTTAAGAACAAAGTCCAGTGCTGTACTTTTCTTCTTACACCACATACAAGAGCCTGAGGTAACAGTGACCCCCTCCCCTTGCGCAGAAGCTGGCTCAGGGGGTGGGGCTGGTGGTGTAGGCACGAAACTGGAGCTAATCTGGAGGGTACTGGCCTCATCCTCATCTACACCATCATAACCAAACATCCCCAGGAGCTCATTCATGGTGTCCTGGGCAAAACACTGCAGGAGAAAAAAAACACATGAGTATCAGATAGATGCACTGATTTTGTTCACATAGAGAAATGGACTAGGACGCTGTAAAGAAGACAATATGAAACATCAAAGAAAAAACAACGTTCTTTTTTTTTGCAATTTGCAATCTGTAAATGTATTGAAGTTCACTGGGATTAAATTTCGCGGGTAGCGGAAAAAGAACTTTTTGCGTTTTTTTTTAAAGTTCGCGGTAGCACCATGCTTTGTAGTCTTTTACTGCCATGGAAAAATGTTCGCGGTGGTTTTAAATTTGCAGTGAAGCGGCCACCATGAAAACCGTGAACGTTTAACCATTGTGAAAGTTTCTGTGAAGTGGCCACCATGAAAACCGTGAACGTTTAACCATTGTGAAAGTTCCTGATTTTACAGTAAAGCCCCCCTGATCTCACCTTTAGTTCTTTTTCTGTCTCATGTTGAATAGCCTCCAGAGAAGCCTCAGCTTCATCCAGCTGGACATCTGTCTGGTCCTCACCTGCATCTCTTTAAGGAATGCCTCTATGGTATCTTCATCTACCGGCTCTTCCTTTATCTCCTTAACAGTGCTAAGTGTTGTGTCCTCCTCATATACCTTCTATAGTGCAAAACAAAACAAAACAAAACAACATTTTAAAAACTACAAACACTTTAACTTTAGATTCTGAATATATTTACATCATTTCTAAAATCCTCCTTTTGTCTTCTAAGCAGAGAGTCTGAGACAGAAGGACTGTCAATGGCAATGCAATGAAAGAGCTAAATTCAAAGATAACCTTCTCAGAGTAGTAGCAGTCCTTGTAAATCTGCTTGCTTTTGTCGTCCAGTTCCTTCCACATCTTGAAGAGGGCTGCAGCCAACTCAGTCAAGCTCATGGCAGGATTCTCCTTCTGCACATCCTCAAGTTTCTGAGAAACAACAAAAATAAGAAACTTAATTATCTCTGTGCTTTGGAGAACAAAGTAATGATACTTGGATTCGAAAGAAAGTCTGTTTTTGGATGTGTTCATCAAGATATTGAACTTGAAGTTAATTGTCACATTATGGTGGTCTACAAAATGAAACGAGGAACATTTTCTTACCCTCTTACAGAACCTCTGGTATGGCAGCAATGGCGGTACTCGAGTTTTCTTCTCGGATGAAGCAGATCCCTTCCCTGTGGCGTCTGAGTCCTCCCCGCGCTGCAATTCTGCAGCAAGACAGGGATACTGCTGCTCAGCTCTGATGTCTTTGGGGAAGGGGTATGCACAAAATGGGAGGGAGACGACAAAAGCGTTTTATGGCAAAAAGGAAAGCAACCTTACAGCCAGAAGTTTACGCAAAGTTAGGATACAAACCACAAAGGAAGGGGACACTACAGACAGAATACACAAGCTCTAGAGTGTTAGAGTTAAAAGGAGCAAGGTAGCAAGGGTTAGGAGAAGACACACTGAACATGTAGAGCTAGGGAAGGTGGGAAACTTCATGTCTTTGGAACATAATACATTGTAAGTCATTTCAAAACTGATGGCAGTTAGTTCTATGGAAGGCTATGAGTTCTATGGAAGACTATGTGTTCCATGGAACCCTGTCAGTCTTTTTCTAGGAAATCATTAGTTCTATAGAAGACCTCAATCTATGGATATTCTAAGAATAAATTTTGGGGATCTTTAGAACAAACTTAGCTCTAAAGAAAACTCTATAGAACACGTCTTCCTCACCTGGTATATACATTGGAATAGTATCATGGTATTGGTAGCATATTTCAGACTAACTACTTTAGAGAAGTACCAAGCTTTAAGTTAAACATTAGAGTAAGAAGTAAAGTTGTCATATTGCAGACAAACTGAATTATACAAGATGATGATAATGCAAAACTTTTTGTACTGATCTTATTTCATCACCTTGTATCATACTGTACATTGAAATCCTTACCTGAAGAGCCTCCTGTCTCAGTACTTGTTCCTTGCCCATCTTTATTTGCATCCATCTAACACAAATCCAGACAAAAAATATCAAGTCACTCTTTTAACCGTTTTACTAGCCTTCTTCAACTTGTTAGTATGGTAATTAATGAAACAGACCTACCATTAACATCATATGAATAGGATAACGTAACCACAGTTTTACAACTTATACAAGTGGTTTGAAGATCATTTACTGCAAAATAAAGGAGTTTGAAAGCTTTAAAGTCATTGTCTATGATTATTACTATTAAAAAATCAATACAACTAAGAAACTTTCATTGCTTTCCTTACCTTGGATTTGCTTGATTCTGCATCCTTTGTAGTTTCAGTTTCAGCATCTTCATCATCATCAATGGTGATGATGTCCAGGCTCACCTTTGACCTCATCTGTCACATCAATGATGTCCCAGTCATCATCTCCGGTGTCTTTCTGCTTGGATGGATGAATGAAAAAAAATGCACAAAATAATTAGGCTTCATTAACAAATTTAAGCAGAGACACCAACCTAGATACCTTAAAGACCTTGTAATATACAATACATGTGGATTCCATCTCTCATTAGAAAACTCTAGTTCTTACATGTAATTATGTGTATTGGTACACACAACACAAAATTATTTTTGTACGTATTTTCTTGTAAGGAAAGTCAGGTGACTTGCGAAATTACCTTTTGGATGAATTTGAGGTTGCTGTCGTCTCAGAAACAGATACTGCTGCTTGTTCTGGTCCATCTCTTCCAGTCTCATCTTCTTGCCCTCTTGACCATCAGCTTCTTTTTCATCTGACCCACTTTTCTGGATTTCTACTTTTTGCTCTGTGTTTTCAACCTGAGGTTCTTCTGCTTCTTTCCCACTAGGTTCTCCTTCATCAGGTAGCTCTTCTGTCTGCTCTGCATCCTTCTGTTCATTAAGTACCTCTTCCATCTGCATCCCCTCTGTATCTTGTTGTACATTATCTTTATCCTGTGGACCATCCTCCTCCATTTGTTCATCTGGTTCTATTGGTAAGTCTGAGCTGGCAAAAGCCTTCAGGATAGTTGGCAGTGCTTCGGAGTCTTCCTGAGAGTCAGGTTTTGCAGCATCCTCTGTTTTTTCCTCTCTTCTCCTATGTGATGAGAAGTTATAGACCCTTCTGTGTCATTTTCATCTTTTGTTCTCCTGACTTTACTGGCAAATCAGTATCAGTTTGCAACCTGATCAGGAGGTAAGTTGGCTTCAGTCTCAATTGGGCTCCTCATTCGTGATTTCTTCCTCTTTATCAGATGATGTTCTTTTCTTCTGCTAGTTCAGGTGTTTCACCTTCCTCCTGGGACTGGTCGGCTTTGGTGTCTTCAGTTTCCTCTTTTTCTGACTGACCATCTTCATCTGAGTCAGGATACGTAACAAGGCCTAAGGCAGGTGTGGGCGAGTCCTCTGTGGTTTGAGCAGGCTTTTCTTTAGGTCTTCCTCTGTGATTTGAGCAGGCCGTTCTTCAGAGTCTTCCTGAAGTTCCTCTGTGATTTGAGCAGGCCTGCTCTTCACTGACTTCAGCATGTTCTTCTGTAGAGATTGCCTGAGCATCAGTGTCTACGGAAGAGAACGTGTCTTCATTGCCACTTCTTGCATGTGAGTATTATCTACAGAGGGGCCTGTAGAACTGCTATCTACTACTTGATCGTCAAGTTCCTCTGTGTCCATTGCCTCATCTTGTAAGGGGGTTGGGGCATCTCATCTTGGAGGGGGGTTGGAGGGGTGACTGGCTGCTGTATACCGGAATCATATTCTCCTACAAGGTCTGTTGGTATATTCGAGTCAAACATTCTACTGGCCTTGTTTTTGAAATTTCCTCATCACTGATGACTCAAATGAACTATTTTCAGCACCACCTGCTTCTACTACTGGAATGTTACCACTGATGCTATTGTCCTGCCTGGCTTCCTGTTTGTCTGTCTTGACTACTGGTTGCTTCCTGTACATCTGTTATATCTACATTTGTATTGTGGGAAACATGATCAAGTGATGATTCCTCTTCAGTTACTTCATTGGTTTCTGGCTCAATGTGACTGTCTGTGTCTTTGTCATGTTCTGATTGCATTGCTGAAGATGCATCTAGCTCTGCACTGAGTTCTACATTATTATGACCATTCCTGGGCTCAGCACTAGAATCATCTTCATCAGCTTCCATTGGCTCATCTTCATCATCCCTGGTTGCCAAGGCAACATTGACATTACCTGAAGCATCCATGGTATCATTTTCAAGGTTCTCACTTGGCACCAGAACCTCCCCTTTCCCTGCAGTGGGCCCCCCAGAGTCAGTGCTGGGCTCATTCTGTTCCACAATCCCTTTCTCTCCGTTCAAATTTTGGTGCTTTTGCGTCTCAAATGATGACATAGTGTCATCAGCACCCAATGATTGACCGTTCGCACGAC
>JAAEAE010000028.1:0-41863 GCA_013266295.2 Branchiostoma floridae x Branchiostoma japonicum | reverse complement strand
GCAACATTGCTAGAGTGTATTCTAGGCGGTCAAACTTGGTATCATTACAAAGGTATGTTGTGGTACAGATTTGTAATCTGCAAACCGTTTTGAAATCGGTTGCTACTTGCCGAGATATTGACTTAAGCACTAACCGCTAGGGTTAGGGTTTAGGGTTAGGGTAGTGCTTAGAGGCAACATTGCTAAAGTGTATCTCTAGCGCGTCAAACTTGGTATCAGTACAAGGTCTGTTGGTACAGATTTGTAATCTGCAAACCGTTTTTGAAATCGGGTGCTTACTTGCCGAGATATGACTTAAGCACTAACCGCTAGGTTAGGGTTTCGGGTTAGGGGGGTAGTGCTTAGAGGCAACAATTGCTAAGAGTGTATTCTACTAGGCGGTCAACTTGGTATCATTACAAAGGTATGTTGGTACAGATTTGTAATCTGCAAACCGTTTTGAAATCGGGTGCTTACTTGCCGAGATATGACTTAAGCACTAACCGCTAGGGTAGGGTAGGGTTAGGGTAAGTGCTTAGAGGCAACATTGCTCGAGTGTATTCTAGGCGGTCAACTTGGTATCATTACAAAGGTACGTTGGTACAGATTTGTAATCTGCAAACCGTTTTGAAATCGGGTGCTTACTTGCCGAGATATTACTTAAGCACTAACCGCTAGGGTTAGGGTTAGGGTTAGGGTAGTGCTTGAGGCAACATTGCTAAGAGGTATTCTGGCGGTCAACTTGTATCATTACAAGGTATGTTGGTACAGATTTGTAATCTGCAACCGTTTTGAAATCGGGTGCTTGCTTACTTGCCGAATATGACTTAAGCACTAACCGCTAGGGTTAGGTTTAGGTGTTGGGTAGTGCTTAGAGGCAACATTGCTAAGAGTGTATTCTAGGCGGTCAACTTGGTATCATTACAAGGTATGTTGGTACAGATTTGTAATCTGCAAACCGTTTTGAAATCGGGTGCTACTTGCCGAGATATGACTTAAGCACTAACCGCTAGGGTTAGGGTTAGGGTTAGGGTAGTGGCTTAGAGGCAACATTGCAAGCGTTTAATTCTAGGGCGGTCAAACTTGGTATCATTACAAGGTATGTTGGTACAGATTTGTAATCTGCAAACCGTTTTTGAATCGGGTGCTTACTTGCCGAGATATGACTTAAGCACTAACCGCTAGGGTAGGGTTAGGGTTAGGGTAGTGCTTAGAGCAACATTGCTAAATGTATTCTAGGGCGGTCAAACTTGGTTATCATTACAAAGGTATGTTGGTACAGATTTGTAATCTGCAAACCGTTTTGAAATCGGGTGCTTACTTTGCCGAGATATGACTTAAGCACTAACCGCTAGGGTTAGGGTTAGGGTTAGGGTAGTGCTTAGAGGCACATTGCTAAGAGTGTATTCTAGGCGGGTCAAACTTGGTATCATTACAAAGGTATGTTGGTACCGATTGTAAATCTGCAAACCGTTTTGAAATCGGGTGCTTACTTGCCGAGATATGACTTAAGCACTAACCGCTATGGGTTTAGGGTTAGGGTTAGGGTTAGTGCTTAGAGGCAACATTGCTAAAGTTTATTCTAGGCGGCAACACTTGGTATCATTACAAAGGTATGTTGGTACAGATTTGTAATCTGCAAACCGTTTTGAAATCGGGTGCTTACTTGCCGAATATGACTTAAGCACTAACCCTAGGGTTTAGGGTTAGGGTAGTGCTTAGAGGCAACATTGCTAAGAGTGTATTCTAGGCGGTCAAACTTGGTATCATTACAAGGTATGTTGTTACAGATTTGTAATCTGCAAACCGTTTTGAAATCGGGTGCTTACTTCCGAGAGATATGACTTAAGCACTAACCGCTAGGGTTAGGGTTTTAGGGTTAGGGTAGTGCTTAGAGGCAACATTGCTAAGAGTGTATTCTAGGCGGTCAAACTTGGTATCATTACAAGGTATGTTGGTACAGATTTGTAATCTGCAAACCGTTTGAAATCGGGTGCTTACTTGCCGAGATATGACTTAAGCACTAACCGCTAGGGTTAGGGTTAGGGTTAGGGTAGTGCTTAGAGGCAACATTGCTCAGAGTGTATTCTAGGCGGTCAAACTTGGTATCATTACAAAGGTATGTTGGTACAGATTTGTAATCTGCAAACCGTTTTGAAATCGGGTGCTTACTTGCCGAGATATGACTTAAGCACTAACCGCTAGGGTTAGGGTTAGGGTTAGGTAGTGCTTAGAGGCAACATTGCTAAGAGGTGTATCTAGGCGGTCAAACTTGGTATCATTACAAAGGTATGTTGGTACAGATTTGTAATCTGCAAACCGTTTGAAATCGGGTGCTTACTTGCCGAGATATGACTTAAGCACTAACCGCTAGGGTTAGGGTTTAGGGTTAGGGTAGTGCTTAGAGGCAACATTGCTAAGAGTGTATTCTAGGCGGTCAAACTTGGTATCATTACAAAGGTATGTTGGTACAGATTTGTAATCTGCAAACCGTTTTAAATCGGGTGCTTACTTGCCGAGATATGACTTAAGCACTAACCGCTAGGGTTAGGGTTAGGGTTAGGGTTAAGGTATGCTTAGAGGGCAACATTGCTAAGAGTGTATTCTAGGCGGTCAAACTTGGTATCATTACAAAGGTATGTTGGTACAGATTTGTAATCTGCAAACCGTTTTGAAATCGGGTGCTTACTTGCCGAGATATGACTTAAGCACTAACCGCTAGGGTTAGGGTTAGGTTAGGGTAGTGCTTAGAGGCAACATTGCTAAGAGTGTATTCTAGGCGGTCAAACTTGGTATCATCATACAAAGGTATGTTGGTACAGATTTGTAATCTGCAAACCGTTTTGAAATCGGGTTGCTTACTTGCCGAGATATGACTTAGCACTAACCGCTAGGGTTAGGGTTAGGGTTAGGGTATGCTTAGAGGCAACATGCTAAGAGTGTATTCTAGGCGGTCAAACTTGGTAATCATTACAAAGGTATGTTGGTACAGATTTGTAATCTGCAAACCGTTTTTGAAATCGGGTGCTTACTTGCCGAGATATGACTTAAGCACTAACCGCTAGGGTTAGGTTAGGGTTAGGGTAGTGCTTAGAGGCAACATTGCTAAGAGTGTATTCTAGGCGGTCAAACTTGGTATCATTACAAAGGTATGTTGGTACAGATTTGTAATCTGCAAACCGTTTTGAAATCGGGTGCTTACTTGCCGAGATATGACTTAAGCACTAACCGCTAGGGTTAGGGTTAGGGTTAGGGTAGTGCTTTAGAGGCAACATTGCTAAGAGTGTGTTCTAGGCGGTCAAACTTGTATCATTACAAAGGTATGTTGGTACAGATTTGTAATCTGCAAACCGTTTTGAAATCGGGTGCTTACTTGCCGAGATATGACTTAAGCACTACCGCTAGGGTTAGGGTTAGGGTTAGGTAGTGCTTAGAGGCAACATTGCTAAGAGTGTATTCTAGGCGGTCAAACTTGGTATCATTACAAAGGTATGTTGGTACAGATTTGTAATCTGCAAACCGTTTTGAAATCGGGTGCTTACTTGCCGAGATATGACTTAAGCACTAACCGCTAGGGTTAGGGTTAGGTTTAGGGTAGTGCTTAGAGGCAACATTGCTAAGAGTGTATTCTAGGCGGTCAAACTTGGTATCATTACAAAGGTATGTTGTACAGATTTGTAATCTGCAAACCGTTTTGAAATCGGGTGCTTACTTGCCGAGATATGACTTAAGCACTAACCGCTAGGTTAGGGTTAGGGTTAGGGTAGTGCTTAGAGGCAACATTGCTAAGAGTGTATTCTAGGCGGTCAAACTTGGTATCATTACAAAGGTATGTTGGTACAGATTTGTAATCTGCAAACCGTTTTGAAATCGGGTGCTTACTTGCCGAGATATGACTTAAGCACTAACCGCTAGGGTTAGGTTAGGGTTAGTGTAGGCTTAGAGGCAACATTGCTAAGAGTGTATTCTAGGCGGGTCAAACTTGGTATCATTACAAAGGTATGTTGGTACAGATTTGTAATCTGCAACCGTTTTGAAATCGGGTGCTTACTTGCCGAGATATGACTTAAGCACTAACCGCTAGGGTTAGGGTTAGGGTTAGGGTAGTGCTTAGAGGCAACATTGCTAAGAGTGTATTCTAGCGGTCAAACTTGGTATCATTACAAAGGTATGTTGGTACAGATTTGTAATCTGCAAACCGTTTTGAAATCGGGTGCTTACTTGCCGAGATATGACTTAAGCACTAACCGCTAGGGTTAGGGTTAGGGTTAGGGTAGTGCTTAGAGGCAACATTGCTAAGAGTGTATTCTAGGCGGTCAAACTTGGTATCATTACAAAGGTATGTTGGTACAGATTTGTAATCTGCAAACCGTTTTGAAATCGGGTGCTTACTTGCCGAATATGACTTAAGCACTAACCGCTAGGGTTAGGGTTAGGGTTAGGGTTAGGGTAGTGCTTAGAGGCAACATAGCTAAGAGTGTATTCTAGGCGGTCAAACTTGGGTATCATTACAAAGGTATGTTGGTACAGATTTGTAATCTGCAAACCGTTTTGAATCGGGTGCTTTACTTGGCCGAGATATGACTTAAGCACTAACCGCTAGGGTTAGGGTTAGGGTTAGGGTAGTGCTTAGAGGCAACATAGCTAAGAGTGTATTCTAGGCGGTCAAACTTGGTATCATTACAAAGGTATGTTGGTACACGATTTGTAATCTGCAAACCGTTTTGAAATCGGGTGCTTAACTTGCCGAGATATGACTTAAGCACTAACCCGCTAGGGTTAGGGTTAGGGTTAGGGTAGTGCTTAGAGGCAACATTGCTAAGAGTGTATTCTAGGCGGTCAAACTTGGTATCATTACAAAGGTACGTTGGTACAGATTTGTAATCTGCAAACCGTTTTGAAATCGGGTGCTACTTGCCGAGATATGACTTAAGGCACTAACCGCTAGGGTTAGGGTTAGGGTTAGGGTAGTGCTTAGAGGCAACATGCTAAGAGTGTATTCTAGGCGGTCAAACTTGGTATCATTACAAAGGTATGTTGGTAAGATTTGTAATCTGCAAAACCGTTTTGAAATCGGGTGCTTACTTGCCGAGATATGACTTAAGCACTACCGCTAGGGTTAGGGTTAGGGTAGGGTAGTGCTTAGAGGCACATAGCTAAGAGTGTATTCTAGGCGGTCAAACTTGGTATCATTACAAGGTATGTTGGTACAGATTTGTAATCTGCAAACCGTTTTGAAATCGGGTGCGTACTTGCCGAGATATGACTTAGCACTAACCGCTAGGGTTAGGGTTAGGGTTAGGGTAGTGCTTAGAGGCAACATTGCTAAGCGTGTATTCTAGGCGGTCAAACATGGTATCATTACAAAGGTAATGTTGGTACAGATTTGTAATCTGCAAACCGTTTTGAAATCGGGTTGCTTACTTGCCGAGATATGACTTAAGCACTAACCGCTAGGGTTAGGGTTAGGGTTAGGGTAGTGCTTAGAGGCAACATAGCTAAGAGTGTATTCTAGGCGGTCAAACTTGGTATCATTACAAAGGTATGTTGGTACAGATTTGTAATCTGCAAACCGTTTTGAAATCGGGTGCTTACTTGCCGAGATATGACTTAAGCACTAACCGCTAGGTTAGGGTTAGGGTTAGGGTAGTGCTTAGAGGCAACATTGCTAAGAGTGTATTCTAGGCGGTCAAACTTGGTATCATTACAAAGGTATGTTGGTACAGATTTGTAATCTGCAAACCGTTTTTGAAATCGGGTGCTTACTTGCCGAGATATGACTTAAGCACTAACCGCTAGGGTTAGGGTAGGGTTAGGTGGGTAGTGCTTAGAGGCAACATTGCTAAGAGTGTATTCTAGGCGGTCAAACTTGGTATCATTACAAAGGTATGTTGGTACAGATTGTAATCTGCAAACCGTTTTGAAATCGGGTGCTTACTTGCCGAGATATGACTTAAGCACTAACCGCTAGGGTTAGGGTTAGGGTTAGGGTAGTGCTTAGAGGCAACATTGCTAAGAGTGTATTCTAGGCGGTCAAACTTGGTATCATTACAAAGGTATGTTGGTACAGATTTGTAATCTGCAAACCGTTTGAAATCGGGTGCTTACTTGCCGAGATATGACTTAAGCACTAACCGCTAGGGTTTAGGGTTAGGGTTAGGGTAGTGCTTAGAGGCAACATTGCTAAGAGTGTATTCTAGGCGGTCAAACTTGGTATCATTACAAAGGTACTGTTGGTACAGATTTGTAATCTGCAAACCGTTTTGAAATCGGGTGCTTACTTGCCGAGATATGACTTAAGCACTAACCGCTAGGGTTAGGGTTAGGGTTAGGGTAGTGCTTAGAGGCAACATTGCTAAGAGTGTATTCTAGGCGGTCAAACTTGGTATCATTACAAAGGTATGTTGGTACAGATTTGTAATCTGCAAACCGTTTTGAAATCGGGTGCTTACTTGCCGAGATATGACTTAAGCACTAACCGCTAGGGTTAGGGTTAGGGTTAGGGTAGTGCTTAGGGCAACATTGCTAAGAGTGTATTCTAGGCGGTCAAACTTGGTATCATTACAAAGGTATGTTGGTACAGATTTGTAATCTGCAAACCGTTTTGAAATCGGGTGCTTACTTGCCGAGATATGACTTAAGCACTAACCGCTAGGGTTAGGGTTAGGGTTAGGGTAGTGCTTAGAGGCAACATTGCTAAGAGTGTATTTCTAGGCGGTCAAACTTGGTATCATTACAAAGGTATGTTGGTACAGATTTGTAATCTGCAAACCGTTTTGAAATCGGGTGCTTACTTGCCGAGATATGACTTAAGCACTAACCGCTAGGGTTAGGGTTAGGGTTAGGGTAGTGCTTAGAGGCAACATTGCTAAGAGTGTATTCTAGGCGGTCAAACTTGGTATCATTACAAAGGTATGTTGGTACAGATTTGTAATCTGCAAACCGTTTTGAAATCGGGTGCTTACTTGCCGAGATATGACTTAAGCACTAACCGCTAGGGTTAGGGTTAGGGTTAGGGTAGTGCTTAGAGGCAACATTGCTAAGAGTGTATTCTAGGCGGTCAAACTTGGTATCATTACAAAGGTATGTTGGTACAGATTTGTAATCTGCAAACCGTTTTGAAATCGGGTGCTTACTTGCCGAGATATGACTTAAGCACTAACCGCTAGGGTTAGGGTTAGGTTAGGGTTAGTGCTTAGAGGCAACATTGCTAAGAGTGTATTCTAGGCGGTCAAACTTGGTATCATTACAAAGGTATGTTGGTACAGATTTGTAATCTGCAAACCGTTTTGAAATCGGGTGCTTACTTGCCGAGATATGACTTAAGCACTAACCGCTAGGGTTAGGGTTAGGGTAGTTGCTTAGAGGCAACATGCTAAGAGTGTATTCTAGGCGGTCAAACTTGGTATCATTACAAAGGTATGTTGGTACAGATTTGTAATCTGCAAACCGTTTTGAAATCGGGTGCTTACTTGCCGAGATATGACTTAAGCACTAACCGCTAGGGTTAGGGTTAGGGTAGGGTATGCTTAGAGGCAACATTGCTAAGAGTGTATTCTAGGCGGTCAAACTTGGTATCATTACAAAGGTATGTTGGTACAGATTTGTAATCTGCAAACCGTTTGAAATCGGGTGCTTACTTGCCGAGATATGACTTAAGCACTAACCGCTAGGGTTAGGGTTAGGGTTAGGGTAGTGCTTAGAGGCAACATTGCTAAGAGTGTATTCTAGGCGGTCAAACTTGGTATCATTACAAAGGTATGTTGGTACAGATTTGTAATCTGCAAACCGTTTTGAAATCGGGTGCTTACTTGCCGAGATATGACTTAAGCACTAACCGCTAGGGTTAGGGTTAGGGTTAGGGTAGTGCTTAGAGGCAACATTGCTAAGAGTGTATTCTAGGCGGTCAAACTTGGTATCATTACAAAGGTATGTTGGTACAGATTTGTAATCTGCAAAACCGTTTTGAAATCGGGTGCTTACTGCCGAGATATGACTTAAGCACTAACCGCTAGGGTGATGGGTTAGGGTTAGGGGTAGTGCTTAGAGGCAACAATGCTAAGAGTGTATTCTAGGAGGCGGTCAACTTGGTATCATTACAAAGGTATGTTGGTACAGATTTGTAATCTGCAAACCGTTTGAAATCGGGTGCGTACTTGCCGAGATATGACTTAAAGCACTAACCGCTAGGGTTAGGGTTAGGGTTAGGGTAGTGCTTAGAGGCAACATTGCTAAGGCGTGTATTCCTAGGCGGTCAAACTTGGTATCATTACAAAGGTATGTTGGTACAGATTTGTAATCTGCAAACCGTTTTTGAAATCGGGTGCTTACTTGCCGAGATATGACTTAAGCACTACCGCTAGGGTTTGGGTTAGGGTTAGGGTAGTGCCTTAGAGGCAACATAGCTAAGAGTGTATTCTAAGGCGGGGTCAAACTTGGTATCATTACAAAGGTATGTTGGTACAGATTTGTAATCTGCAAACCGTTTTGAAATCGGGTGCGTACTTTGCCGAGATATGACTTAAGCACTACCGCTAGGGTTAGGGTTAGGGTTAGGGTAGTGCTTAGAGGCAACATTGCTAAGAGTGTATTCTAGGCGGTCAAACATGGTATCATTACAAAGGTATGTTGGTACAGATTTGTAATCTGCAAACCGTTTTGAAATCGGGTGCGTACTTGCCGAGATATGACTTAAGCACTAACCGCTAGGGTTAGGGTTAGGGTTAGGGTAGTGCTTAGAGGCAACATTGCTAAGAGTGTAGTTCTAGGCGGTCAAACTTGGTATCATTACAAAGGTATGTTGGTACAGATTTGTAATCTGCAAACCGTTTTGAAAATCGGGTGCTTACTTGCCGAGATATGACTTAAGCACTAACCGCTAGGGTTAGGGTTAGGGTTAGGGTAGTGCTTAGAGGCAACATTGCTAAGAGTGTATTCTAGGCGGTCAAACTTGGTATCATTACAAAGGTATGTTGGTACAGATTTGTAATCTGCAAACCGTTTTGAAATCGGGTGCTTACTTGCCGAGATATGACTTAAGCACTAACCGCTAGGGTTAGGGTTAGGGTTAGGGTAGTGCTTAGAGGCAACATTGCTAAGAGTGTATTCTAGGCGGTCAAACTTGGTATCATTACAAAGGTATGTTGGTACAGATTTGTAATCTGCAAACCGTTTTGAAATCGGGTGCTTACTTGCCGAGATATGACTTAAGCACTAACCGCTAGGGTTAGGTTAGGGTTAGGGTAGTGCTTAGAGGCAACATTGCTAAGAGTGTATTCTAGGCGGTCAAACTTGGTATCATTACAAAGGTATGTTGGTACAGATTTGTAATCTGCAAACCGTTTTGAAATCGGGTGCTTACTTGCCGAGATATGACTTAAGCACTAACCGCCTAGGGTTAGGGTTAGGGTTAGGGTAGTGCTTAGAGGCAACATAGCTAAGAGTGTATTCTAGGCGGTCAAACTTGGTATCATTACAAAGGTAATGTTGGTACAGATTGTAATCTGCAAACCGTTTTGAAATCGGGTGCTTACTTGCCGAGATATGACTTAAGCACTAACCGCTAGGGTAGGGTTAGGGTTAGGGTAGTGCTTAGAGGCAACATTGCTAAGAGTGTATTCTAGGCGGTCAAACTTGGTATCATTACAAAGGTATGTTGGTACAGATTTGTAATCTTGCAAACCTGTTTTGAAATCGGGTGCTTACTTGCCGAGATATGACTTAAGCACTAACCGCTAGGGTTAGGGTTAGGGTTAGGGTTTGCTTAGAGGCAACATTGCTAAGAGTGTATTCTAGGCGGTCAAACTTGGTATCATTACAAAGGTATGTTGGTACAGATTGTAATCTGTCAAACCGTTTTGAAATCGGGTGCTTACTTGCCGAGATATGACTTAAGCACTACCGCTAGGGTTAGGTTAGGGTAGTGCTTAGAGGCAACATTGCTAAGCGTGTAGTTCTAGGCGGTCAAACATTGGTATCATTACAAAGGTATGTTGGTACAGATTTGTAATCTGCAAACCGTTTTGAAATCGGGTGCTTACTTGCCGAGATATGACTTAAGCACTAACCGCTAGGGTTAGGTTAGGGTTAGGGTAGTGCTTAGAGGCAACATAGCTAAGAGTGTATTCTAGGCGGGTCAAACTTGGTATCATTACAAAGGTATGTTGGTACAGATTTGTAATCTGCAAAACGTTTTGAAATCGGGTGCTACTTGCCGAGATATGACTTAAGCACTACCGCTAGGGTTAGGGTTAGGGTTAGGGTAGTGCTTAGAGGCAACATTGCTAAGAGTGTATTCTAGGCGGTCAAACTTGGTATCATTACAAAGGTATGTTGGTACAGATTTGTAATCTGCAAACCGTTTTGAAATCGGGTGCTTACTTGCCGAGATATGACTTAAGCACTAACCGCTAAGGGTTAGGGTTAGGGTTAGGGTAGTGCTTAGAGGCAACATAGCTAAGAGTGTATTCTAGGCGGTCAAACTTGGTATCATTACAAAGGTATGTTGGTACAGATTTGTAATCTGCAAACCGTTTGAAATCGGGTGCTTACTTGCCGAGATATGACTTAAGCACTAACCGCTAGGGTTAGGGTTAGGGTTAGGTAGTGCTTAGAGGCAACATTGCTAAGCAGTGTATCTAGGCGGTCAAACTTGGTATCATTACAAAGGTATGTTGGTACAGATTTGTAATCTGCAAACCGTTTTGAAATCGGGTGCTTACTTGCCGAGATATGACTTAAGCACTAACCGCTAGGGTTAGGGGTTAGGGTTAGGGTAGTGCTTAGAGGCAACATAGCTAAGAGTGTATTCTAGGCGGTCAAACTTGGTATCATTACAAAGGTATGGTTGGTACAGATTTGTAATCTGCAAACCGTTTTTGAAAATCGGGTGCTTACTTGCCGAGATATGACTTAAGCACTAACCGCTAGGGTAGGGTAGGTTAGGGGTAGTGCTTAGAGGCAACATTGCTCAGAGTGTATTCTAGGCGGTCAAACATGGTATCATTACAAAGGTACGTTGGTACAGATTTGTAATCTGCAAACCGTTTTGAAATCGGGTGCTTACTTGCGAGATACTGACTTAAGCACTAAACCGCTAGGGTTAGGGATTAGGGTTAGGGGTAGTGCTTAGAGGCAAACATTGCTAAGAGTGTGTTCTAGGCGGTCAAACTTGGTATCATTACAAAGGTATGTTGGTACAGATTTGTAATCTGCAAACGTTTTGAAATCGGGTGCTTACTTGCCGAGATATGACTTAAGCACTAACCGCTAGGGTATGTAGGGTTAGGGTAGTGCTTAGAGGCAACATAGCTAAAATGTATTCTAGGCGGTCAAACTTGGTATCATTACAAAGGTATGTTTGGTACAGATTTGTAATCTGCAAACCGTTTTGAAATCGGGTGCGTACTTGCCGAGATATGACTTAAGCACTAACCGCTAGGGTTAGGGTTAGGGTTAGGGTAGTGCTTAGAGGCAACATTGCTAAGAGTGTATTCTAGGCGGTCAAACTGGTATCATTACAAAGGTACGTTGGTACAGATTTGTAATCTGCAAACCGTTTTGAAATCGGGTGCTTACTTGCCGAGATATGACTTAAGCACTAACCGCTAGGGTTAGTGGTTAGGGTTAGGGTAGTGCTTAGAGGCAACAATGCTAAGAGTGTGTTCTAGGCGGTCAAACTTGGTATCATTACAAAGGTATGTTGGTACAGATTTGTAATCTGCAAAACCGTTTTGAAATCGGGTGCTTACTTGCCGAGATATGACTTAAGCACTAACCGCTAGGGTTAGGGTTAGGGTTAGGGGTAGTCTTAGAGGCAACATAGCTAAAGTGTATTCCTAGGCGGTCAAACTTGGTATCATTACAAAGGTATGTTGGTACAGATTTGTAATCTGCAAACCGTTTTGAAATCGGGTGCGTACTTGCCGAGATATGACTTAAGCACTAACCGCTAGGGTTAGGTTAGGGTTAGGGTAGTGCTTAGAGGCAAACATTGCTTAAGCGTGTATTCTAGGCGGTCAAAACTTGGTATCATTACAAAGGTATGTTGGTACAGATTGTAATCTGCAAACCGTTTTGAAATCGGGTGCTTACTTGCCGAGATATGACTTAAGCACTAACCGCAGGTATGGTTAGGTTAGGGTAGTGCTTAGAGGCAAACATAGCTAAAGAGTGTATTCTAGGCGGGTCAAAACTTGGTATCATTACAAAGGTATGTTGGTACAGATTTGTAATCTTGCAAACCGTTTTGAAATCGGGTGCGTACTTGCCGAGATATGACTTAAGCACTAACCGCTAGGGTTAGGGTTAGGGTTAGGGTAGTGCTTAGAGGCAACATTGGCTAAGAGTGTATTCTAGGCGGTGTCAAACTTGGTATCATTACAAAGGTATGTTGGGTACAGATTTGTAATCTGCAAACCGTTTTGAAATCGGGTGCTTACTTGCCGAGATATGACTTAAGCACTAACCGCTAGGGTTAGGGTTAGGGTTAGGGTAGTGCTTAGAGGCAACAATAGCTAAGAGTTTGTTCTAGGCGTCAAACTTGGTATCATTACAAAGGTATGTTGGTACAGATTTGTAATCTGCAAACCGTTTTGAAATCGGGTGCGTACTTGGCCGAGATATGACTTAGAAGCACTAACCGCTAGGGTTAGGGTTAGGGTAGTGCTTAGAGGCAACATTGCTAAGCGTGTATTCTAGGCGGTCAAACATGGTATCATTACAAAGGTATGTTGGTACAGATTTGTAATCTGCAAACCGTTTGAAATCGGGTGCTTACTTGCCGAGATATGACTTAAGCACTAACCGCTAGGGTTAGGGTTAGGGGTTAGGGTAGTGCTTAGAGGCAACATGCTAGAGAATGTATTCTAGGCGGTCAAACTTGGTATCATTACAAAGGTATGTTGGTACAGATTTGTAATCTGCAAACCGTTTTGAAATCGGGTGCGTACTTGCCGAGATATGACTTAAGCACTAACCGCTAGGGTTAGGGTTAGGGTTAGGGTAGTGCTTAGAGGCAACATTGCTCAGAGTGTATTCTAGGCGGTCAAACTTGGTATCATTACAAAGGTACGTTGGTACGATTTGTAATCTGCAAACCGTTTTGAAATCGGGTGCTTACTTGCCGAGATATGACTTAAGCACTAACCGCTAGGGTAGGGTTGGGTTAGGGTAGTGCTTAGAGGCAACATTGCTAAGAGTGTATTCTAGGCGGTCAAACTTGGTATCATTACAAAGGTATGTTGGTACAGATTTGTAATCTGCAAACCGTTTTGAAATCGGGTGCTTACTTGCCGAGATATGACTTAAGCACTAACCGCTAGGGTTAGGGTTAGGGTTAGGGTAGTGCTTAGAGGCAACATTGCTAAGAGTGTGTTCTAGGCGGTCAACTTGGTATCATTACAAAGGTATGTTGGTACAGATTTGTAATCTGCAAACCGTTTTAAATCGGGTGCTTACTTGCCGAGATATGACTTAAGCACTAACCGCTAGGGTTAGGGTTATGGTTAGGGTTAGGGTAGTGCTTGAGGCAACATTGCTAAGAGTGTATTCTTAGGCGGTCAAACTTGGTATCATTACAAAGGTATGTTGGTACAGATTTGTAATCTGCAAACCGTTTTGAAATCGGGTGCTTACTTGCCGAGATATGACTTAAGCCACTAATCCGCTAGGGTTAGGTAGGGTAGGGTAGTGCTTAGAGGCAACATTGCTAAGAGTGTAGTCTAGGCGGTCAAACTTGGTATCATTACAAAGGTATGTTGGTACAGATTTGTAATCTGCAAACCGTTTTGAAATCGGGTGCTTACTGGCGAGATATGACTTAAGCACTAACCGCTAGGGTTAAGGGTTAGGGTTAGGGTAGTGCTTAGAGGCAACATTGCTAAGAGTGGTATTCTAGGCGGTCAAACTTGATATCATTACAAAGGTATGTTGGTAAGATTTGTAATCTGCAAACCGTTTTGAAATCGGGTGCTTACTTGCCGAGATATGACTTAAGCACTAACCGCTAGTGGTTAGGGTAGGGTTAGGGTAGTGCTTAGAGGCAACATTGCTAAGAGTGTATTTCTAGGCGGTCAAACTTGGTATCATTACAAAGGTACTGTTGTACAGATTTGTAATCTGCAAACCGTTTTGAAATCGGGTGCTTACTTGCCGAGATATGACTTAAGCACTAACCGCTAGGGTTAGGGTTAGGGTTAGGGTAGTGCTTAGAGGCAACATTGCTAAGAGTGTATTCTAGGCGGTCAAACTTGGTATCATTACAAAGGTATGTTGGTACAGATTTGTAATCTGCAACCGTTTTGAAATCGGGTGCTTACTTGCCGAGATATGACTTAAGCACTAACCGCTAGGGTTAGGGTTAGGGTTAGGGTAGTGCTTAGAGGCAACATAGCTAAAAGTGTATTCTAGGCGGTCAAACTTGGTATCATTACAAAGGTATGTTGGTACAGATTTGTAATCTGCAAACCGTTTTGAAATCGGGTGCGTACTTGCCGAGATATGACTTAAGCACTAACCGCTAGGGTTAGGGTTAGGGTTAGGGTAGTGCTTAGAGGCAACATTGCTAAGCGTGTATTCTAGGCGGTCAAACATGGTATCATTACAAAGGTATGTTGGTACAGATTTGTAATCTGCAAACCGTTTGAAATCGGGTGCTTACTTGCCGAGATATGACTTAAGCACTAACCGCTAGGGTTAGGGTTAGGGTTAGGGTAGTGCTTAGAGGCAACATAGCTAAAAATGTATTCTAGGCGGTCAAACTTGGTATCATTACAAAGGTATGTTGGTACAGATTTGTAATCTGCAAACCGTTTTGAAATCGGGTGCGTACTTGCCGAGATATGACTTAAGCACTAACCGCTAGGGTTAGGGTTAGGGTTAGGGTAGTGCTTAGAGGCAACATTGCTAAGAGTGTATTCTAGGCGGTCAAACTTGGTATCATTACAATGGTATGTTGGTACAGATTTGTAATCTGCAAACCGTTTTGAAATCGGGTGCTTACTTGCCGAGATATGACTTAAGCACTAACCGCTAGGGTTAGGGTTAGGGTTAGGGTAGTGCTTAGAGGCAACATAGCTAAAAGTGTATTCTAGGCGGTCAAACTTGGTATCATTACAAAGGTATGTTGGTACAGATTTGTAATCTGCAAACCGTTTTGAAATCGGGTGCGTACTTGCCGAGATATGACTTAAGCACTAACCGCTAGGGTTAGGGTTAGGGTTAGGGTAGTGCTTAGAGGCAACATTGCTAAGCGTGTATTCTAGGCGGTCAAACATGGTATCATTACAAAGGTATGTTGGTACAGATTTGTAATCTGCAAACCGTTTTGAAATCGGGTGCTTACTTGCCGAGATATGACTTAAGCACTAACCGCTAGGGTTAGGGTTAGGGTTAGGGTAGTGCTTAGAGGCAACATAGCTAAAATGTATTCTAGGCGGTCAAACTTGGTATCATTACAAAGGTATGTTGGTACAGATTTGTAATCTGCAAACCGTTTTGAAATCGGGTGCGTACTTGCCGAGATATGACTTAAGCCACTAACCGCTAGGGTTAGGGTTAGGGTTAGGGTAGTGCTTAGAGGCAACATTGCTCAGAGTGTATTCTAGGCGGTCAAACATGGTATCATTACAAAGGTACGTTGGTACAGATTTGTAATCTGCAAACCGTTTTGAAATCGGGTGCTTACTTGCCGAGATATGACTTAAGCACTAACCGCTAGGGTTAGGGTTAGGTTAGGGTAGTGCTTAGAGGCAACATAGCTAAAAGTGTATTCTAGGCGGTCAAACTTGGTATCATTACAAAGGTATGTTGGTACAGATTGTAATCTGCAAACCGTTTTAAAATCGGGTGCGTACTTGCCGAGATATGGACTTAAGCACTAACCGCTAGGGTTAGGGTTAGGGTTAGGGTAGTGCTTAGAGGCAACATTGCTAAGAGTGTATTCTAGGCGGTCAAACTTGGTATCATTACAAAGGTATGTTGGTACAGATTTGTAATCTGCAAACCGTTTTGAAATCGGGTGCTTACTTGCCGAGATATGACTTAAGCACTAACCGCTAGGGTTAGGGTTAGGGTTAGGGTAGTGCTTAGAGGCAACATAGCTAAAAGTGTATTCTAGGCGGTCAAACTTGGTATCATTACAAAGGTATGTTGGTACAGATTTGTAATCTGCAAACCGTTTTGAAATCGGGTGCGTACTTGCCGAGATATGACTTAAGCACTAACCGCTAGGGTTAGGGTTAGGGTTAGGGTAGTGCTTAGAGGCAACATAGCTAAAAGTGTATTCTAGGCGGTCAAACTTGGTATCATTACAAGGTATGTTGGTACAGATTTGTAATCTGCAAACCGTTTGAAATCGGGTGCTTACTTGCCGAGATATGACTTAAGCACTAACCGCTAGGGTTAGGGTTAGGGTTAGGGTAGTGCTTAGAGGCAACATAGCTAAAGTGTATTCTAGGCGGTCAAACTTGGTATCATTACAAAGGTATGTTGGTACAGATTTGTAATCTGCAAACCGTTTTGAAATCGGGTGCTTACTTGCCGAGATATGACTTAAGCACTAACCGCTAGGGTTAGGGTTAGGGTTAGGGTAGTGCTTAGAGGCAACATAGCTAAAAGTGTATTCTAGGCGGTCAAACTTGGTATCATTACAAAGGTATGTTGGTACAGATTTGTAATCTGCAAACCGTTTTGAAATCGGGTGCGTACTTGCCGAGATATGACTTAAGCACTAACCGCTAGGGTTAGGGTTAGGGTTAGGGTAGTGCTTAGAGGCAACATTGCTCAGAGTGTATTCTAGGCGGTCAACATGGTATCATTACAAAGGTACGTTGGTACAGATTTGTAATCTGCAAACCGTTTTGAAATCGGGTGCTTACTTGCCGAGATCTGACTTAAGCACTAACCGCTAGGGTTAGGGTTAGGGTTAGGGGTAGTGCTTAGAGGCAACATTGCTAAGAGTGTGTTCTAGGCGGTCAAACTTGGTATCATTACAAAGGTATGTTGGTACAGATTTGTAATCTGCAAACCGTTTTGAAATCGGGTGCTTACTTGCCGAGATATGACTTAAGCACTAACCGCTAGGGTTAGGGTTAGGGTTAGGGTAGTGCTTAGAGGCAACATTGCTAAGAGTGTATTCTAGGCGGTCAAACTTGGTATCATTACAAAGGTATGTTGGTACAGATTTGTAATCTGCAAACCGTTTTAAAATCGGGTGCGTACTTGCCGAGATATGACTTAAGCACTAACGCTAGGGTTAGGGTTAGGGTTAGGGTAGTGCTTAGAGGCAACATTGCTAAGAGTGTATTCTAGGCGGTCAGACTTGGTATCATTACAAAGGTATGTTGGTACAGATTTGTAATCTGCAAACAGTTTTGAAATCGGGTGCTTACTTGCCGAGATATGACTTAAGCACTAACCGCTAGGGTTAGGGTTAGGGTTAGGGTAGTGCTTAGAGGCAACATAGCTAAAAGTGTATTCTAGGCGGTCAAACTTGGTATCATTACAAAGGTACGTTGGTACAGATTTGTAATCTGCAAACCGTTTTGAAATCGGGTGCTTACTTGCCGAGATATGACTTAAGCACTAACCGCTAGGGTTAGGGTTAGGGTTAGGGTAGTGCTTAGAGGCAACATTGCTAAGAGTGTGTTCTAGGCGGTCAAACTTGGTATCATTACAAAGGTATGTTGGTACAGATTTGTAATCTGCAAACCGTTTTGAAATCGGGTGCTTACTTGCCGAGATATGACTTAAGCACTAACCGCTAGGGTTAGGGTTAGGGTTAGGGTAGTGCTTAGAGGCAACATTGCTAAGCGTGTATTCTAGGCGGTCAAACATGGTATCATTACAAAGGTATGTTGGTACAGATTTGTAATCTGCAAACCGTTTTGAAATCGGGTGCTTACTTGCCGAGATATGACTTAAGCACTAACCGCTAGGGTTAGGGTTAGGGTTAGGGTAGTGCTTAGAGGCAACATAGCTAAAAATGTATTCTAGGCGGTCAAACTTGGTATCATTACAAAGGTATGTTGGTACAGATTTGTAATCTACAAACCGTTTTGAAATCGGGTGCGTACTTGCCGAGATATGACTTAAGCACTAACCGCTAGGGTTAGGGTTAGGGTTAGGGGTAGTGCTTAGAGGCAACATTGCTCAGAGTGTATTCTAGGCGGTCAAACATGGTATCATTACAAAGGTACGTTGGTACAGATTTGTAATCTGCAAACCGTTTTGAAATCGGGTGCTTACTTGCCGAGATATGACTTAAGCACTAACCGCTAGGGTTAGGGTTAGGGTTAGGGTAGTGCTTAGAGGCAACATTGCTAAGAGTGTGTTCTAGGCGGTCAAACTTGGTATCATTACAAAGGTATGTTGGTACAGATTTGTAATCTGCAAACCGTTTTGAAATCGGGTGCTTACTTGCCGAGATATGACTTAAGCACTAACCGCTAGGGTTAGGGTTAGGGTTAGGGTAGTGCTTAGAGGCAACATTGCTAAGAGTGTATTCTAGGCGGTCAAACTTGGTATCATTACAAAGGTATGTTGGTACAGATTTGTAATCTGCAAACCGTTTTAAAATCGGGTGCGTACTTGCCGAGATATGACTTAAGCACTAACGCTAGGGTTAGGGTTAGGGTTAGGGTAGTGCTTAGAAGCAACATTGCTAAGAGTGTATTCTAGGCGGTCAGACTTGGTATCATTACAAAAGTATGTTGGTACAGATTTGTAATCTGCAAACAGTTTTGAAATCGGGTGCTTACTTGCCGAGATATGACTAAAGCACTAATCGCTAGGGTTAGGGTTAGGGTTAGGGTAGTGCTTAGAGGCAACATTGCTAAGAGTGTATTCTAGGCGGTCAAACTTGGTATCATTACAAAGGTATGTTGGTACAGATTTGTAATCTGCAACCGTTTGAAATCGGGTGCTTACTTGCCGAGATATGACTTAAGCACTAACCGCTAGGGTTAGGGTTAGGGTTAGGGTAGTGCTTAGAGGCAACATTGCTAAGAGTGTATTCTAGGCGGTCAAACTTGGTATCATTACAAAGGTATGTTGGTACAGATTTGTAATCTGCAAACCGTTTTGAAATCGGGTGCGTACTTGCCGAGATCTGACTTAAGCACTAACCGCTAGGGTTAGGGTTAGGGTTAGGGTAGTGCTTAGAGGCAACATTGCTAAGAGTGTATTCTAGGCGGTCACACTTGGTATCATTACAAAGGTACGTTGGTACAGATTTGTAATCTGCAAACCGTTTTGAAATCGGGTGCTTACTTGCCGAGATATGACTTAAGCACTAACCGCTAGGGTTAGGGTTAGGGTTAGGGTAGTGCTTAGAGGCAACATTGCTAAGAGTGTGTTCTAGGCGGTCAAACTTGGTATCATTACAAAGGTATGTTGGTACAGATTTGTAATCTGCAAACCGTTTTGAAATCGGGTGCTTACTTGCCGAGATATGACTTAAGCACTAACCGCTAGGGTTAGGGTTAGGGTTAGGGTAGTGCTTAGAAGCAACATTGCTAAGAGTGTATTCTAGGCGGTCAAACTTGGTATCGTTACAAAGGTATGTTGGTACAGATTTGTAATCTGCAAACCGTTTTGAAATCGGGTGCTTACTTGCCGAGATATGACTTAAGCACTAACCGCTAGGGTTAGGGTTAGGGTTAGGGTTAGGGTAGTGCTTAGAGGCAACATTGCTAAGAGTGTGTTCTAGGCGGTCAAACTTGGTATCATTACAAAGGTATGTTGGTACAGATTTGTAATCTGCAAACCGTTTTGAAATCGGGTGCTTACTTGCCGAGATATGACTTAAGCACTAACCGCTAGGGTTAGGGTTAGGGTTAGGGTAGTGCTTAGAGGCAACATTGCTAAGAGTGTATTCTAGGCGGTCAAACTTGGTATCATTACAAAGGTATGTTGGTACAGATTTGTAATCTGCAAACCGTTTTGAAATCGGGTGCTTACTTGCCGAGATATGACTTAAGCACTAATCGCTAGGGTTATGGTTAGGGTTAGGGAAGTGCTTAGAGGCAACATTGCTAAGAGTGTATTCTAGGCGGTCAAACTTGGTATCATTACAAAGGTATGTTGGTACAGATTTGTAATCTGCAAACCGTTTTGAAATCGGGTGCTTACTTGCCGAGATATGACTTAAGCACTAACCGCTAGGGTTAGGGTTAGGGTTAGGGTAGTGCTTAGAGGCAACATTGCTAAGAGTGTATTCTAGGCGGTCAAACTTGGTATCATTACAAAGGTATGTTGGTACAGATTTGTAATCTGCAAACCGTTTTGAAATCGGGTGCTTACTTGCCGAGATATGACTTAAGCACTAACCGCTAGGGTTAGGGTTAGGGTTAGGGTAGTGCTTAGAGGCAACATTGCTAAGAGTGTATTCTAGGCGGTCAAACTTGGTATCATTACAAAGGTACGTTGGTACAGATTTGTAATCTGCAAACCGTTTTGAAATCGGGTGCTTACTTGCCGAGATATGACTTAAGCACTAACCGCTAGGGTTAGGGTTAGGGTTAGGGTTAGGGTAGTGCTTAGAGGCAACATTGCTAAGAGTGTGTTCTAGGCGGTCAAACTTGGTATCATTACAAAGGTATGTTGGTACAGATTTGTAATCTGCAAACCGTTTTGAAATCGGGTGCTTACTTGCCGAGATCTGACTTAAGCACTAACCGCTAGGGTTAGGGTTAGGGTTAGGGTTGTGCTTAGAGGCAACATTGCTAAGAGTGTGGCCTAGGCGGTCAAACTTGGTATCATTACAAAGGTATGTTGGTACAGATTTGTAATCTGCAAACCGTTTTGAAATCGGGTGCGTACTTGCCGAGATCTGACTTAAGCACTAACCGCTAGGGTTAGGGTTAGGGTTAGGGTAGTGCTTAGAGGCAACATTGCTAAGAGTGTATTCTAGGCGGTCACACTTGGTATCATTACAAAGGTACGTTGGTACAGATTTGTAATCTGCAAACCGTTTTGAAATCGGGTGCTTTCTTGCCGAGATATGACTTAAGCACTAACTGCTAGGGTTAAGGTTAGGGTTAGGGTAGTGCTTAGAGGCAACATTGCTAAGAGTGTGTTCTAGGCGGTCAAACTTGGTATCATTACAAAGGTATGTTGGTACAGATTTGTAATCTGCAAACCGTTTTGAAATCGGGTGCTTACTTGCCGAGATATGACTTAAGCACTAACCGCTAGGGTTAGGGTTAGGGTTAGGGTAGTGCTTAGAAGCAACATTGCTAAGAGTGTATTCTAGGCGGTCAAACTTGGTATCGTTACAAAGGTATGTTGGTACAGATTTGTAATCTGCAAACCGTTTTGAAATCGGGTGCTTACTTGCCGAGATATGACTTAAGCACTAACCGCTAGGGTTAGGGTTAGGGTTAGGGTTAGGGTAGTGCTTAGAGGCAACATTGCTAAGAGTGTGTTCTAGGCGGTCAAACTTGGTATCATTACAAAGGTATGTTGGTACAGATTTGTAATCTGCAAACCGTTTTGAAATCGGGTGCTTACTTGCCGAGATATGACTTAAGCACTAATCGCTAGGGTTATGGTTAGGGTTAGGGTAGTGCTTAGAGGCAACATTGCTAAGAGTGTATTCTAGGCGGTCAAACTTGGTATCATTACAAAGGTATGTTGGTACAGATTTGTAATCTGCAAACCGTTTTGAAATCGGGTGCTTACTTGCCGAGATATGACTTAAGCACTAACCGCTAGGGTTAGGGTTAGGGTTAGGGTAGTGCTTAGAGGCAACATTGCTAAGAGTGTATTCTAGGCGGTCAAACTTGGTATCATTACAAAGGTATGTTGGTACAGATTTGTAATCTGCAAACCGTTTTGAAATCGGGTGCTTACTTGCCGAGATATGACTTAAGCACTAACCGCTAGGGTTAGGGTTAGGGTTAGGGTAGTGCTTAGAGGCAACATTGCTAAGAGTGTATTCTAGGCGGTCAAACTTGGTATCATTACAAAGGTACGTTGGTACAGATTTGTAATCTGCAAACCGTTTTGAAATCGGGTGCTTACTTGCCGAGATATGACTTAAGCACTAACCGCTAGGGTTAGGGTTAGGGTTAGGGTTAGGGTAGTGCTTAGAGGCAACATTGCTAAGAGTGTGTTCTAGGCGGTCAAACTTGGTATCATTACAAAGGTATGTTGGTACAGATTTGTAATCTGCAAACCGTTTTGAAATCGGGTGCTTACTTGCCGAGATCTGACTTAAGCACTAACCGCTAGGGTTAGGGTTAGGGTTAGGGTAGTGCTTAGAGGCAACATTGCTAAGAGTGTATTCTAGGCGGTCAAACTTGGTATCATTACAAAGGTACGTTGGTACAGATTTGTAATCTGCAAACCGTTTTGAAATCGGGTGCTTACTTGCCGAGATATGACTTAAGCACTAACCGCTAGGGTTAGGGTTAGGGTTAGGGTTAGGGTAGTGCTTAGAGGCAACATTGCTAAGAGTGTGTTCTAGGCGGTCAAACTTGGTATCATTACAAAGGTATGTTGGTACAGATTTGTAATCTGCAAACCGTTTTGAAATCGGGTGCTTACTTGCCGAGATCTGACTTAAGCACTAACCGCTAGGGTTAGGGTTAGGGTTAGGGTAGTGCTTAGAGGCAACATTGCTAAGAGTGTATTCTAGGCGGTCAAACTTGGTATCATTACAAAGGTACGTTGGTACAGATTTGTTATCTGCAAACCGTTTTGAAATCGGGTGCTTACTTGCCGAGATATGACTTAAGCACTAACCGCTAGGGTTAGGGTTAGGGTTAGGGTTAGGGTAGTGCTTAGAGGCAACATTGCTAAGAGTGTGTTCTAGGCGGTCAAACTTGGTATCATTACAAAGGTATGTTGGTACAGATTTGTAATCTGCAAACCGTTTTGAAATCGGGTGCTTTCTTGCCGAGATATGACTTAAGCACTAACCGCTAGGGTTAGGGTTAGGGTTAGGGTAGTGCTTAGAGGCAACATTGCTAAGAGTGTATTCTAGGCGGTCAAACTTGGTATCATTACAAAGGTACGTTGGTACAGATTTGTTATCTGCAAACCGTTTTGAAATCGGGTGCTTACTTGCCGAGATATGACTTAAGCACTAACCGCTAGGGTTAGGGTTAGGGTTAGGGTTAGGGTAGTGCTTAGAGGCAACATTGCTAAGAGTGTGTTCTAGGCGGTCAAACTTGGTATCATTACAAAGGTACGTTGGTACAGATTTGTAATCTGCAAACCGTTTTGAAATCGGGTGCTTACTTGCCGAGATATGACTTAAGCACTAACCGCTAGGGTTAGGGTTAGGGTTAGGGTTAGGGTAGTGCTTAGAGGCAACATTGCTAAGAGTGTGTTCTAGGCGGTCAAACTTGGTATCATTACAAAGGTATGTTGGTACAGATTTGTAATCTGCAAACAGTTTTGAAATCGGGTGCTTTCTTGCCGAGATATGACTTAAGCACTAACCGATAGGGTTAGGGTTAGGGTTAGGGTAGTGCTTAGAGGCAACATTGCTAAGAGTGTATTCTAGGTGGTCAAACTTGGTATCATTACAAAGGTACGTTGGTACAGATTTGTAATCTGCAAACCGTTTTGAAATCGGGTGCTTACTTGCCGAGATATGACTTAAGCACTTACCGCTAGGGTTAGGGTTAGGGTAGTGCTTAGAGGCAACATTGCTAAGTGTGTGGCCTAGGCGGACAAACTTGGTATCATTACAAAGGTATGTTGGTACAGATTTGTAATCTGCAAACAGTTTTGAAATCGGGTGCTTACTTGCCGAGATATGACTTAAGCACTAACCGCTAGGGTTAGGGTTAGGGTTAGGGTAGTGCTTAGAGGCAACATTGCTAAGAGTGTATTCTAGGCGGTCAAACTTGGTATCATTACAAAGGTATGTTGGTACAGATTTGTAATCTGCAAACCGTTTTGAAATCGGGTGCTTACTTGCCGAGATATGACTTAAGCACTAACCGCTAGGGTTAGGGTAAGGGTTAGGGTTAGGGTAGTGCTTAGAGGCAACATTGCTAAGAGTGTATTCTAGGCGGTCAAACTTGGTATCATTACAAAGGTATGTTGGTACAGATTTGTAATCTGCAAACCGTTTTGAAATTGGGTGCTTACTTGCCGAGATATGACTTAAGCACTAACTGCTAGGGTTAGGGTTAGGGTTAGGGTAGTGCTTAGAGGCAACATTGCTAAGAGTGTATTCTAGGCGGTCAAACTTTGTATCATTACAAAGGTATGTTGGTACAGATTTGTAATCTGCAAACCGTTTTAAAATCGGGTGCTTACTGCCGAGATCTGACTTAAGCACTAACCGCTAGGGTTAGGGTTAGGGTAGTGCTTAGAGGCAACATTGCTAAGAGTGTATTCTAGGCGGTCAAACTTGGTATCATTACAAAGGTATGTTGGTACAGATTTGTAATCTGCAAACCGTTTTGAAATCGGGTGCTTACTTGCCGAGATCTGACTTAAGCACTAATCGCTAGGGTTAGGGTTAGGGTTAGGGTAGTGCTTAGAGGCAACATTGCTAAGAGTGTATTCTAGGCGGTCAAACTTGGTATCATTACAAAGGTATGTTGGTACAGATTTGTAATCTGCAAACCGTTTTGAAATCGGGTGCTTACTTGCCGAGATCTGACTTAAGCACTAACCGCTAGGGTTAGGGTTAGGGTTAGGGTAGTGCTTAGAGGCAACATTGCTAAGAGTGTATTCTAGGCGGTCAAACTTGGTATCATTACAAAGGTATGTTGGTACAGATTTGTAATCTGCAAACTGTTTTGAAATCGGGTGCGTACTTGCCGAGATATGACTTAAGCACTAACCGCTAGGGTTAGGGTTAGGGTTAGGGTAGTGCTTAGAGGCAACATTGCTAAGAGTGTATTCTAGGTGGTCAAACTTGGTATCATTACAAAGGTACGTTGGTACAGATTTGTAATCTGCAAACCGTTTTGAAATCGGGTGCTTACTTGCCGAGATATGACTTAAGCACTTACCGCTAGGGTTAGGGTTAGGGTAGTGCTTAGAGGCAACATTGCTAAGAGTGTGGCCTAGGCGGTCAAACTTGGTATCATTACAAAGGTATGTTGGTACAGATTTGTAATCTGCAAACAGTTTTGAAATCGGGTGCTTACTTGCCGAGATATGACTTAAGCACTAACCGCTAGGGTTAGGGTTAGGGTTAGGGTAGTGCTTAGAGGCAACATTGCTAAGAGTGTATTCTAGGCGGTCAAACTTGGTATCATTACAAAGGTATGTTGGTACAGATTTGTAATCTGCAAACCGTTTTGAAATCGGGTGCTTACTTGCCGAGATATGACTTAAGCACTAACCGCTAGGGTTAGGGTTAGGGTTAGGGTTAGGGTAGTGCTTAGAGGCAACATTGCTAAAAAGAGTGTATTCTAGTCGGTCAAACTTGGTATCATTCGAAAGGTCTCTTGGTACGTAGTTGTAATCTGCAAACCGTTTTCAAAACGGGTGCTTCCTTCTTGACATATGAGGTAAGGACAACCCGCAGTGTATGGGTGAGAAAAAAACAACAATGTGACCTTAGTACCAACATGATCCTCAACATGGCTAAGAGTGCCGTGGTTCTTATGGACAGATCATTAGTAGATCACGATGTTCGAACGAATTTCTAGCTTTAAATACTAGTATGCATATGAAAAACATAGTGTCAATGATATGTACCAAAGTAGTTTATTTTCTCATAGAATCGACGGACAATAGGGGTGAAATATTCCTCCCTGCACTTCGCTTGCCACCAGTGATTGAAGACCTATATTGCACATTTTTGCCACACCGGGCTAAGTATAGGTCACAACAAGACTGATTGCATTTGAAAGAACAGACTTCACGGGCGTTGACCTTGCTAGAAATCTAGTTCATGTAATGAGATTTTTTAAACCTCCTTGGTTCATGTCGTTATAGAGCTGAGCGCGCTCCTAGATACTACGAGGACCTACGAGTAGCAGGGTACAGTATTTAGGGGTAGATGGCGAGGGGTAAAAAAAGTAGTGCGGTCGAAATCTGGAAGCGTCTGTAAACACCCCTAACGTGAAGGACAGCGGGGTATGGACTTGACTATATGGTAGTACAATGAGTCGACTCTCAGATCGCATGTATAAGATGATGATGTTTTCCCATACAGTATATCAATGCGCCTGACCTTTTAGTATTCAAGGAGTCGGCTGCAGTTCCGCATGATCCCATTCAAAGATTGCATAAAATTAAAAAAAAAAACTTTTTTGTTGTTTTGGTTTTCATCCTTGTTTTCATGTAGTTTACATCCTCGACTTTAACATTCTCATTTGTACTGCTTCGAAAGTACACCCTACTATGATCTTATCCGCGTCGATGTCAGTCACCTATAGGAATCACGAAAACTGTACTCTGCTACCCTGAAGATTAACCCTAAAGCCTGTAAAGGAGTTGGTAGGTGTGTCCAGGGAAGGCAAGAGGCTGAGAAGACCATCATAAAGAGAATAGCTTAAACTACAGGTTTATTTCCATAATCTACGAGATTAAAATTTGAAGCGATGCGTGTACAGAGGCTAAAAAGATCTCAAAAGAGCTCTAAATATTTTATGGAGTTATGTGGTGCCTGAACTTTTCTCTTGGTTACCCTCCCTAACATATTGGTTCAGCCCAGTGAACTTCAACCCGTTCTTACGGACGTTGCCCTATATTGCGCGAGGGGGTCCTTGTTCATACATCCGGTTTGGTACATGTAACGTTTAGAAGCAACACGCCCCCACTTTCACTTGTTTGGTACACCAACCCTCCTTGGGTGCACACCGAATCATGTCATCCGACATCACCCTGTACTGGGGGTCTGGCAGTGTCCCGTGTTGGCGGCCCATGATCTGTCTGGAGGAGAAGGGTCTATCCGGCTACAACAGCAAGCTGATCTCATTCGAGAAGAAAGAGCACAAGTCGGACGAAATCATGAAGATCAACCCACGCGGACAGGTCCCTACCTTCAAGCACGGAGATGTTGTTGTGAACGAGTCCATGGCCATATGTCTGTATCTGGAGGTAAGCCAACATTTGTGTAACGTTTTATGTAGATTTATGTGATTTACTGATACCACTGCTTGACTGCATGCATTATCATGGGCCAGCCACGCAGGGCATGGCAGCCGTGGCGACTGTTGGAGGGCTTCTTTTACTTGCAGCCTTCTAAATTGGCCCTATCACAACATAACAGTAATGTGGCAAATACAGGTTATACAGGAGATGATTTAACCAAGGAGGTTAAAAAAGCCTCCATGATTTTATAATAACAGACTTGGCAACTATAATATTGATAGGTTTGGATACCTGGGTAATGCTGACGTCATCACAGGCCAGCGCGACATTAGTGTGTGATAGCTACATGTAAGAGATTCAATTCAAAACCTCCTTTCCATTTCTGATTGTAGTTCATTTGTTATCAGGTGCATGATCTGATTGAGCACTTTGTCAATGTTTAATAGGCATTTGCTGATTCCTGCATGCATAATACCAATCAATATTAAATAGCAGTGATTGTTATTTTACTGCAACAAATATGTTCCAAATTATGAGAAAGCTGAGAAGTTACTTCATAGTATCGGGCCATCATGTCAAACATATATCTAAATCACATCAGAATAGAATTTCAAATGGAATTGTCAATGCTTTAACGTATATCACATTTGCTGATTCCTGCACATGCATAATACAAATCAATACTAAATAGCAGTGATTGTTGTTTTACTGCAATAAATATTTTCCAAATCATGTAATACAGAACACCTTCAAGAACCAGGGAACCAAACTCCTCCCAGACGACCCTTCCCATCAGGCACTGGTGCTGCAGAGGTTCATGGAGACACAGAACATCATGGACAAGAACAACGCCCTTGTCTATTACAAGTTCCGAACAAAACAAGAGGACTGGGATCAGGCAAGAACATTCCTTATTCCCTGTGTTCAGTGACCAATATCTGTGTACTTCATACCATATGTTTCCTACTTAAAACCTTAGGGTTCAACATCATATTCCAAAAAGCAGTTACGCAACAAACTGGATATGGTTTTCCAACTGGATATGGTTTTGCTTGAGTAATTGCTTTTGGGCATATCTTATTATCTGGATGTCTAGCCTTTATTGATGTCAACATCATATTGATATCACACTCATATACACCTGAAATAAGCTGCCATTTCCCATGCCCCCAGTAACTGTTCCCTTTATCTTCAACAGGGATTTATTGCAGAGAAATCCAAGGCTTTGGCTGAAGAGTTACCATTGTGGGAAAAGTATCTGTCCCAGGTAGGGCAAACTTTAAGTACAGCAATGTCATCAGTAATGACAGGCAGATCTTATTATGACAGTTACTACACATGCATGTACTTTGCAACTTATTTACATGTATTTATATACTTCATGCATACCTGAAAGACAAATCTGCCATTGTGTAAACTTCTTATGTTGCAAAATGTTTCAATATTTGTGATGAAAAATTGAACAGAATTGGTCCCGTCAGACTTAGTTCCTTCCTGCATTGCACCATGAGTCCATTTTATCTGCAGAGGCACCAAGCAATGCATTTGATATCTGCAGAGGTAACATTGTTATCAAGAAATGCATTTGATATCTCTCCATTTTATGATCATTGGTGTTGTTACTATGAGAGCCCCCTAGTGATTTCTGCTTTTACTGCAGAGTGGAGAAGGATCTTTCATCGCTGGGAAGGACTTCACCCTCGCTGATGCAGCGTTGATTCCAGCACTTGCCTACCTTGTGCGGATGAAACTACCAATGAAGGAACGTTTTCCTCATCTGGCCAGCTACTATGAAAGGGTAGGTGTACTTATCCTTATGAGAGCACATTGGTATTCTAGAGACAACAAATCTATGTATGAAATTCTGTGCATGAAAGTACTCCACTGAGCTTCAGTGCTTTATGCTTGTTTATACTGGAAAGAAATTTCTCCCAGTTCTCCTAAAAAATAAGAAATTGTATATTTTTGTAAGCTTAAGATTATAGATATAACAATGAAAATTGAAAACATAGGCTCCCAAACAAGTGATTTGAAAAAAAAGTTGGGGTTTGTCTTTTCCTTGTCTACTGCTGTATCTAAAGGTTATACGTTTTGCCTCTAGATAGTTTTGATAACTCACTATACGCTATCTATTCCCTGGGATTGCCACTAGATGAAGGACCGTCCCTCAGTGCAGTCAGGATGGCCCCCTCACTGGAAGGACACACCTGGGTATGACTACCTGAAGGATGTGTGATGGGACTATCTCACAACCACACCATCAGCTGTCATCAAGGCTGTCATCAACTGGCTCAATCTATCTCAAGGAAAATTAATAGGAGAATAAAAAAATAAACAAGCTTGCTATTCTGTCATGCTTACTTCCTGTGCACTCGTATAGAAGCTATGTATGAGAAAGCTGAGAAGTTACTTTACAGCATCAGGCCATCATGTCAAACGTGTATCTAATCTAATCTAAGAAGTTGTCAAATAGTATGTTGCAGACCATGGCCAACACAGGAAAGTTTAGGAACAAAGAGGTTTGATTCAAAATGATACTGTTCTACAGTTATCTTATCCTGTTAAAAACACTGATAGCAAACTGAAGCTGTGGAGTCTGGTTGTCATTTTTTTTTAGTTTTTGAATCTCTGTGAGTACAACTATGTGAGTAATCTGCTCTTATATTTGGTAGGGAGGATGGCTAGAAGCTGTAGAAGCAGATAATCACTAACCAGGATAATACCCAGGCTAGAGTACATCTATGTACTATAGTGATGAAAATGAGGCAATGAAATATGGACTTCTTCTCATTGTTTTCACTTGAATTGCATACAAGTCCTTCAATCCTAAATATTCCAAAACTAACAGGGAATATTATTAAAAGTTGACTATGCATGACTTAACATATAATGGTTTTAAATTGTACATTTCATTACAGTCAGTCCCATAGAGTCAATACATGATGATTTATATATCATAAATTGTAGCTACTGGGACATGGAATTAATCATTCAATTGCCTTAAAATTATTAAAGCTCAATTCATTTAGTGTTTACAACTAGTAATTCAATTTCATTCGTAAAACTCACATCTAAGCTGTTCCAGTATGGTACAAATAATTTGTAGAAAATCTCTTCCAGGATCCAAGATGGCAAACACTTCTTGAAAACTGAAACAAGTGTTTCATTGACATTTTCAGTAAAGGTGGTATTGAAATTCATCATTTCACCAAAAGTTAATAGAGTTTGTGTGTTGGTTGCAGTCAAATGATACTAACTATAACCTAGAAGACTAAATAATATAACTTATGTAAAAGTCAGTACAATACACTGACTGGCTATGATGTGGTTATGCTTCCAGGATACTAACACAACTTTATATCTAGTCCTCTTTAGGCTTCAGGAACTTCTTCTTTTTCTTTTTGACCTGAGGTTCATCCCCTGTGGAGTTTCTATGTCTCTTCTTGCCAAATTTCTTCTGTATTGTTCCCACGATAGCTTCATACCTGCAAAAAGACATTAATTAAACAGCTTAAGTGTAATGTAATTGCAAGGCAGCATTCAACGACCACAAGAGAAGCCTCCTAAAATGGCAAACTAAAAATTATTTGCATGTTTTGCAGGATCATTAAATGCTAACATCTAATACAACAAATACATGTACAAAAAAGATAAAATGCTAACCTTCTAGCCATTTCATCGTCTGAAACACTCTCTTCCTTCTCTTTGGCTTCGGAGGCCTCTTCCTCCTTGGCAACCTCAAAGCTTTTGGCTATTTTCTAAAAAGGTAAAATAGAAAAAAACAAGCTTTTTAAAAACACATTATGTTATTGATACACTTATTAGATCTTAAATTGTCGACATATCTGTCATGAAGCGATATAAAAACTAGTCAACCACTTTTGACCAAAATTCAAGAGGAAATTGGAAACACGTGTTTCATTATCTCTCTCACCTCTATTGCAGGGTTGAAGCCTTGGAAGGAAAAACGACCATACTTCAGGCCTTCACAGGGCACAAAGCTGTCTATAACTTCATATCTACTTCTGAAAATGACAAAGAACAAACAAAATTTAACAATGCTGTAACCAGTCTACTATATTTCAAAGCAAACCTTCAAATGGGTTGTATTGGGAACCAAGAAATACTGTAAATGCATTTAAGTTCGCAGGGATTTAAATTCGTGGTAGCACCATGCACTGTACTGTAGTCTCTTACTGCCATGAAAAAATGTGCACAATTTTTGTTGGTTTTTAGTTCGCAGTGAAGCGTCCACCGCGATTTCCGTGAATATAAAACCACCGCGAACATTTCTGCATTTACACTAATTTAAATTACAGTACTAGTAAGCTCTTTGGCAGATTTACAAGTGTGCAGGACAGGAATAAGCTCTTTCACAGAGATCAAGACACGTGCGGCGACAGGAATGCTAGGTAATATGTCAAACGTAGAGGCCCACAAAAAGGAAACAAAACCCGTCTGAACGTTGTTATGCAAATTGAAACAATGGTCCGGACAAGGACTGTTTTCTTTTTCGAGGCCTTTACCTTTGACATACTAGTATTTCGTAAAATTCCTGTCGCTGCTCATGCATTCTGATCTTTGATATGTGAATATGTCGAAGGTTAAGGCCCATGAGATGTAAACAGTCTCCTCCCCACCATTGTTTCGATTTGCACTGTAACAGTGTCCTGAATGTAATGGTACCTGCAAAAGGGCAGAAACGAGTCAGGGGACTTCACCTTTGACAAAGGTGGTTATATAACCTCCTTGCTTTGACATAGCATTATTACAAAGCCTCTTTTATAAAAATAAAAAAATAATAAAAAGTATAGTTTGATGACAAAACATACACAATTTGCTTACTCTAATTTCTTGAGTTCAGGAATGTCCAACACCCAGTGTTCCTCATCAATGACTCGCTGCTGCTCTTCTTCTAGTTTTTCCCTGTCATCTGATTGTTGTTTTCGTTGCATAAACTGGAAGGAAAGTTAGCTCAGTCACTGAATTTCTTTTGCTGATCTGTATATGCGTTATCAAGAGATGGCCACTTAGTATGGCGATGATTTATATAATTATGTAACTTACTCAATCGTTTACGGCTGTACCAGATCAAATCATCTCAGGAAACTCCAACAGTATAATATAATTCCGAAGACTCTACTCTAGTAATGCGTACCTAAACTCAAATTCAGGTTCAGTTCCGGATTCAGGTCCAGCAGTTCAGGTTCAGGTCCGGACTTAAAGTCCGGACTTGAACCCATCATTGCATATATTATGTGCACTAGAAAGTTGTCTTTTTTGAGGGGGAGGGGGTATGGTGCATATAAAATTGCATGTTAGCATGAATTGAAATGCAATATGAAAAATACATGTATAATTATATACAACCAGTGTAAACATGAAATGTTTTTTGTCTTTTTTTGTCTATGGAAGTTTTTAGATGCTTTAGAACAACAACAAAAAGGAATACTGTAAATGCAGAAATATTCGCGGTGGATTAATATTCGCGGTTTTCGCGGCGGCCGCTTCACCGCGAAATTAAATCCACCGCGAATATTTCGTCTGCTGGCGCCGCCTTTTCCGCTCCATGTACATACTGCTACTGTCTTTGTCACTGTATAATGAAATGTTTGACATACTTACTACGGTGAAGTCTTGACTGAAGACACACATGTAATTTTTTCATACGACCAACTGTATTACAGTACTGTACAGTATGTTCACCATGATACAAAGGTCGTACTACTGTATACTATTACGTATTGAGAGGGTAGATGCGATTAGATCAGTAACTGTGGCTCACGCAAGAACAAGTCAAAAGCATGGAAACTGTTCTATCCGTCTGTATAGGACCCTTACCGGGTAACCAGCAAGTGTTTTCCGACTGGCGGTTTGTAGAGGCGCCGGGTTTTACACGGCAGTTCGTGACTGCAGTGCAGTGCTGAAAATGCATTGAATTTCGCGGGATGGCGCTACCGCGAAATTAAAATCCACCGCGAAATGTCCATTTTGCCGCTACCGCGAAATTAAATCCCCGCGAAATTAAATGCATTTACAGTATAACTGACAGGTAGCTTTTTGCAAGTCCGGACTTGGCTCCGGACATTTAGGTTTTTTTGGACTTGGACCTAAACATTTCTAGGTCCAATTACAAGTCCGGGCTTTAGGTACGCACCACTACTCTACTCTTTTATATACGATCTCGTTGTTGTTGTTGTCCTCATTTAACGTCTATTATCATATAGCCAGGCGCCGCGGACCAATCAGAAGGCCCCGTTCCACGTTGGTTATGACGCCGTAACACGTAGATTCAGGCCAGGCAGGTGGGTATCGCTCCCCTGATTGGTCAGAATGAATCGACACCGGCACCGGTGTCGATTTGCATCGACACCGGCACCAGTGTCGATGCAAATCGACACCGGTGCCGGTGTCGATTCATTCTGACCAATCAGGGAAGCGATAACCACCTGCCTGGCCTGAATCTACGTGTTACGGCGTCATGCGTCAGCAGAAAGGAATGCTTTGTACAGTGTGCAGTCCATGTTAGAGTTAATCCAAACATTATTATTGTTCTCATTCCTTCAAATTTATTGAATATGTACAACTATAACTTAGGATTGAATAGCAACACACTTGTCCCAGCAGAAGGGAATTTGTCATTAAGTCAAGCCTTGGAAGTCTTGAATAAAGGATGTATGTATTATAAAGGAATTTGTTGCTTAAATGGGTAAGTTTGTGTAGGCTATATGATAATAACGTTAATGCCCCGCCTTATCCTCGGTGTATATGGTGAGATAATCCCTGGTCAGGTACGATAACCACCTCATAAACCACCTCGTTCGCTACGCTCACTCGGTGGTTTATTCGGTGGTTATCGCACCTGACCAGGGATTATCTCACCATATACACCTCGGGCCGGGGCATTAACCCTTTATTATTTCGCTAGACGTGGTCTCTTGGTGCTGAAAAATCTCGTGGGGCTGCAGGAGGCATGGCCAGACATATCTCGGCTTTGCCCCCCTCCCCTAAATGAAATGGATTTGATTATTAAAGCTAGTGTAATTTCCTGAGCACCAATCAGACTTATCATTTACACGGGTATCAAAAGGCCGTTGTGTATTTCAAAAACCCAAATATATTCTGTAAAAGTTCTCCTATACCTTCATCTGCATCAGATTCTTGGAGAGCTTCGGTTTCTCAGTATCGTTTGCCATCTTGGATCCTCGCTCATACAAGTAGCAGATAATTCGAACAGATGCGAGCGATTGATTTTTTCAATGAAAAATGAAGCGAATAATTTAAGAATTTGCAAAAAACGTTATTGAAATATAAAATTTGATATATCTAAGTCAAGAATATAAGTACTAAAACTTTATAAAAGAGGTACTCTTTTTATTGATTTTATTCCGTATGTCGTACTGAGTGGTAGCAAATTATCTGCTAGTTTTATGGTGAAGTTTAGAAGGTGGCGGACGACGTGAAAGTGTCAGGAGGTGTGGATTTTAAAATTTGTTTGTTTTTATTTATTTAGATGAAATGCAACGTTCAGTTGGTTTGTGATGACTTATACTTACCCACAGAAGTGAATGAAGAAGGGGTTTCTACGTCACAAGATGGGCTAGTTTTGTAGGTAAAGGAAGTTCACTTCAGGAATTTATGAGAAGTGTCAGCCACTCCAAACTTTGGTTTATTTTAGCACGTGTGTGACAGTGCAGTGCAGTATATTGAGTTGTGGTAGATCTAGTTGCCCAAGTGTTTTAGATAAGTTTAGCATTTACGAAGATGTAGTGGTAAAATATTTGACGTTGTTCATCTGGACTCCATGTGGGTTTTTTCTCCCAGACGCCGGCCATTGTTTTCTTTCTCCAGATTTGCAATTCAATGCCTAGGATTGTTTAGAAAATTATGCAAAGTTCAAACACATTGGCGTGAAAAGTCACTTTGTACTAAATTCTCGTCTTTAACGTTATCGTTCCTTCCTTTTAAGCTCAATAAAGTTTCATATTCATTACAATTAGCCATTTCAAGGAGATCAGAATGCATGTGCTGTGACAGGAATTCTAGGTAATAAATTATGTCAAAAGACTCAAAGGTAAAGGCCCTGAAAAAGAGAACGAAACCTGTCTGGATATTGCCAAGCAAATCGAAACAACGGTTGAGATGAGGGAGGACTGTTTTTGTTTGGGGGCCTTTACATATTACCTAGAATTCCTGTTGCTGCACATGCGTCCTGATCCCTGTGAAAGGGCACATTTGCAGTTTCAAAGTTGCATGTGCTGTGACAGAAATTGCAGAGAATCTGTTTGGAAAAAAGTTCAAAATAGTTCATGTCGATATGTTCAAACTACAAGCATAGCTTTTACTGCCTCTCACTTCTGCATGGGACCTAATCTCCAAGCAGATCCTACAATGGCATAAGATAGTACCAAACTGGCCAGGAGATAGTCAGCCAAGAGGTGTACATTTGCCATGTTTCAGTGCAGGCAGATCTCCGGTAGTGAAACACACTCCTAAGCCAGCTTCACTCCTCTGCCAGCTTTTGATACTATCTTATGCTACCATAGGATCTGCTTGGAGATTACATCATAATACATGGGACCTAACTCCTTTGAATCTGCATAAGGAAAAAGGAATCCTGTCAGGATCCAAGTAGTTGTGAGTGGAGTTGAGATTGATCCATGTTTTTTTTTTCCAGTCCTCACAGTCATGACAACAGAGCTGAAATATAGGCAGGAAGAAAGTTGTAGGAGTCAAGAAATTGTTTGGACAACATATTCCGTGCAAGAAAGGAAGTCGTGTGTTCGTTCCTGAGGAAACAACAATCAAAATGGAGATCACAATTTTGAAGGTTTGTTTTTACACTGCTGACAACTTTTTAACATACAAAAAGTACATGTATAAGAACTTGGTAAGCAGGTATGTAAATTGTGCAAAGTCATTATAAAAGTGTCAGTCAACAGTGCATACCAATTACTATGCAGTATTCAGTTACTAGTATTCTTTTCTATCAGTAGCACATCTACATTTGTAGTTATGTACTCCTTGATTTGTAACTATACTGGTAAGTTACATATCTTGGATAGAATGGTGTTCCCCCACTATTGGAGATAAAAGATTCTTTTGTGATTGATAGCCATAAGTTATAATATTTATTATGGCTACTTGAGTTAATCATATACACTTCAACTTTATGCCCCTCCAGGTTGTGAAGGCAGACCATTTCTGGGCCAAGGAGGCCCCTGGGACACAGATGTCGGAGGAGACCAGGCAGTTCGTACAGTTATCCCAGCAGATCAATGACTACTTCAGTATGGATCAGACCATGTGTGTGCCAGCACAGGGACAGGTATGAAATGTCCAGTCCTCTGAGCATTTATTATGAATACATGGTAGCTGCAATAGTATATCAGAGATCTCAGAGAGATGTGACTGGAAATAAGAACACACCAGCCTGCATATGCCCCCTTTACTTATTTTCACCATGGTGAAATCCTAATTGATATCAGCCCTACAGCTTTGGCCATGGCTAAACAGTCCTATACGTGAATGACAGTCTCTGCCACATAGGTCACACCTGGAAGTTGACTCAGGTCTGTTGCTGAGTTCGTTACTCAGGATTTGCCCTTCTTCTGCCATGAGCATCAGTCTGGCTTCTTCTGATCTGATTTTAGCTAGGCAATGTGCATCTCTAGCTGGTTCTGTCATTTACAAGGTCCTCCCAGTATTAAGAGCCTTCAAGTGCAAGTCCCTCTCGCAGACTCTATCATACTGCTTCTTATATATAACAGTATCGTGAATACAAAATATGTGACAATATTTAACACCATTACACAGTACACTTATGTTCTGTCAATGCATTGTCCCCTCCAGTACTGTGTTGGCAAACGTCCAGAAGACAAGCTGTGGTACAGAGTCCGGGTCAAGACTATCTTACACTCCAAACATGGACCACAGGCTTGGTAAAGATGTAGATCTGCATTGGTCGAACTGTGTTTAAGTACTTTTAGTTACAGCATACTGGTACATGTAACATTCTAGCCTTGTATGCATGTGTCTGTGTCTGGTTTTACTACTATTGCATGAGATGATTGTCAAAGATAGGTCACACTTATATATCAAAGTACATGTATATGTTAGATCATATAACAGCATCAGAGGTTCCACTTTTTTGTGCATGTACATTTTCCATGAACTTTCTCCAACATGTGCCATGGGGCAAATTGATTTGATGTTTTTTCTTCTTTTCACTTGTTGTAGTTGTTTCCTGCTGGATTATGCAGCAGAGTGCCAAATTCCATGTCATTGGTAAGAAAGAAGGACTATCAAAGTAATATGGCATAATCCCACGTACATTTATGTTTTAAACACATGTTTCTTGTGGAAGAGACCTGGATACTTGATATTGTGGTTTCATGCCTTTTGTCTTGGTCCTCTTCCTCTTTCATGTATGCTGGACTCTAAGTCTAACCCAAGCTCTCAGAGAATGTTAACTGTAACAGTCTAAGCTTGTCTCTGAATAGTGTTAAACGTTTGAGTAGGTGTTAGGAATGGCGTTCAACTGTAAAAATCCTGCTTCAAACTCAAGACTTGCATGACATGCCTAGGAGATCAAAGACACACAACAGCCCCAAGAATACGAGTGACTAACTTCTACCTTTCTTTATTCCTCGATAACACTACTCAGTGCTATGGCGCCATTTCATGTAAGTAATATTGGTACTAAAATGAACGCTTAACCAAGTTAGCTCATATTAAGTATCACATAGATATAAGCTACATACCAAAGTCCTTAATAAAACTATTCCCATCTATGTGTTGTAATTTACTATACATGTAGAGTCTATTTTCTTGTTTCCAGGTTGAGAGAAGCCCCACCACGGTTTAGGCAGCTTCCCTGGCAGGCTAAGGAGTTCCGTCTGTACGGTCTACAGCCAGTCACACTAACCACTTCTAAAGAGACCTTCGAAACCACCAAAGAGTATGTACTTGTGTTTATATTAAGGCTCAAAGTACACCTGCATAAGTTGCATTCTAAGGTTGAATAGTACACATACCTGCACTAGACAAATTTCAGTTGGACGACTCAGATTCTAGGAAGTTTGTATCACACTGAATTTTTCATGCAATTCTTTTGCAATTTGTATGGTGTGGATCTCCAAATTCCCCCCACACTTACCCACATACATATGCAGGTGGTATTCTGAGACCAGGTTAATGCACAGGCATTTATACATACTAGTAAACAGTTTCACAAAAATGTTTACTTGAAAACGTTTTGTTTGGCATCTCTATGGTCCACATCCTTACACTGTCTTATTTGTCACAGGGCCTGTAACAGGTATGATACCTCAGCAAACGAGTATGTGGGCAAGCTAGTAAAAGGTAAGCTTGTCTTAATGTCTGGATTCATGTATTATACAAGACTTTTAAAGCTTCTTTGATGTTGCTTTCTAGTAAACTTTGGATTGATGAAAAGTTCTTTATGAGTTCAAAGTGTGATCAAGGTGAATGTAGACCAACATCAAAATCTTAAACCCCAGGCAACGTATTACTGCTGAATTTTACATGCATTTCTTTTGCATTTTATAGGTGATAACAGTCTTTACAACAAACAAAAATCTACATACAGCTTCAAAACTAGAGCTTTCCACTCTTACGATGGAATATGTACAGTGCTATTGTCTCCAAGGTAGAATTTAAAGTATGTTGAAATGTTTCAGAATCCTCTGCTGGTGCCTACGTGCGTGTCCAGTCTGTGGACAGCGACGGTGTTCATCACGTAAAGCTGTACTTAAGAAGGACCAGTGGCACTGTGTGTGTGAATGATGACCTTGTCTCCAAGGAGTATGCTGTGTACAGTGAAGACAAGGAAGGTGAGAGTTTTATCACAACACTCCACAGTCTGTGAGGGGATATTTGTCATTGGTGATATAAGGCTTAACAATCACCATCCACATAATAGGTTTTCTTTTGCATCCAGTTTTCAAAATTTCTTTTGCATCCAGTTTTCAAAATTTCATTCACCATTTTCATTCAACAGATCATCCAACTTTCATCATTTCATTGAACTGATTCTTTGAATGGTAAAGTGGTATATATTAACAACGGTCTTACATGCACTATTGCTCTGTATCTAGGTCCTCGCCAACCAGCCAAGTTGGGGACAGGAAAGACGAGTAACCTTCTTCATATTATCTTTGTTTCAGTGTTGACTTTGTGTTCAAGTTAAGATTTGATTTATGTCAGCAGGTTTTGTCCATGTTATGTTGGCACCTTCCTTTCCTTACAGTGCACCATAACAATTTACACTAACAAACTGTTAAGCATTTTAGGAGTTGATTTCTATCTGCAGGTCTCTTTTGGTTGTCTATTATTGTTTGCTGTTATAAGAGTCTAAATCTTTGTCATATATTGTTTTAGATAGTTGGGAAAACTGTACGTTATACCGGTAATTAAATTCTTGAAACATTGTGTGTTGATTACTGCACCAATATTAATTAATAGGAATCCTGTTTAAGATACTAATATACTGTATTTTGCATCTTCATCCTCTCATGCATGATATGTAATAGGTTGGCTAATACATTTTCCATCTCTTACAGTTCAGACAAACCTGAGGATGTTGAGGTCTCCCTCTCCAATGGCAAACTGTCCCCCAGCTGTCCCAGCAGGGCGTGTGTCCCCTACCTCCCCCCCACCTCTGTCACCAGCCCCTAGTGAAGAGTCTTCTCCAGCCAGCGGACTAGCAGCCATGCTGGGTCTGAGTCCATTGAAGGTGACCGAGCCGGCTCAAACAATCCCATCTGCCAACATACAACATCAAGCTGATAGAAAAGCAGAACAAGAAGATAGTACAGGAAACAAACAGTAGCAGTAGTGCTTTACCAGCTTCTTCTGTTGCTGCTGAACTGTCCAGATTGACATTGAAGTCTCCAGCTGAAAAGAATGGAGAGATTCTAAAGCAGCAGATATCTGTAGGACATTCAAGGCAAAGTTCTGTGACAACAGGCCCTTCTGTGAGGGCAAAAGAATCTGGGTACAGTTTGCAGAGCAGACAAGGGATGGCAAACGGTGCAGGAACCCTTAAAGAACCTTCACTTAAGCCTGCTGGCAAGAACCTGAGTCCCAGAAGGATACTCAAGGCAGCCCGTACTTTGCAGCCAAGCTCTGGACGCATCATAGGGAATGGTTGTATTGCTGTGAATCCCAAGTGTTTGAAAGGTAGCAGTCATCAGGAATCTTCATGGATTCCCGGCGCAATGAATGACAAGTCTTTACAGCCAGTGGTAAGACAACAGGAGGTCAGGAACAGGCGAAGTTTTCCACCAGATCAGATAAAATCCACTGGACATGAGGGGATCCCAGGAAGTTCCCGCTCTGTAGAGAGTAGGCTGAATGCAGCATATTCACAGACATCAACGTTGGGGAAGGAATGGACACAACTTGTGGATAAAACAAGACCTGTGAGGCAGAGATCATTGTCACCCATTCCAGTCAACGTTGGTACTGTGGTGGTAATGTAAGAAGTCCTCCCATGCTGGAAGTAGGGAAGTATCAACAAGTCCTAGAGTATCTCCAGAAAGCACCTCAGCAGCTAATGTATTGGGTGATGCCACAAGTGGTCATGCAGTAAATACTGCCTACAGTAACAGTGCTGTATGCTAGGAAGTGATATGCACAGCACAGGGCAGACTCAAGCTGCAGTTTTGGGGAATTCTGCTGGGAGGCATGACATCTCTGGTAGCAAGGCTGGTAGTTCAGGTGTTGCAGCAAAGAGTGATGCAAAAGCTGAAGGAAGTAGTATATCTGGTGCTGATGGATCCATCTCTGGAGGAGGTGATGAAATGGTGACTCCATCTGTACATACAGGCTACATACCAGCGAGGCTGCCCCGGATCAACCTACATGGGAACCCACTCAGGGATAGGTAGAAGCCATAGTCTGTGTTGATGTTCTAACTTCACCATTTTAAAAGCTGAGAAAAGCCATCACATACTAATCGTTATATATCCTAGATATGGAACATACCTTAATGTTATGTGATGCTTGTTTTTTTTACACTAAACAGTATTTCACCCGTAAGGTTATGAATATCACTGTAACAACACATGAAAATATTTAGTTGCTAAAGTCAACCAAGACGTCTAGACGTCTACACATTGTTGCTTAGTGTAGTGTATCAGAGCCTGTCACCGATTGTGTCTTTTGTACATTTTGGCAAAATGTAAGCCAATTGTTGCATCCTGTACAAATTTGTTGCATTTACAGACAATGTAGTTATAATTCAACTTATATTGTGCCCTCATTTTCTTCAAAAAATACAAATTTGTACAAGTGTTTGTTGTTCATGTTTGTCTCTGATGTCTTCTAACACTGTGATGTTACTGTCATATATGTATAAAATTAACATTAACGGATCAAACGGATCACACGGACCACATCTGTTTTGAGTTGTCAATAATATAGCCTCACCTTTAGATGTAATAGTAATAAAGCCCCACTAACATGTTCAGTAAATAGTCATCACATTCTCAAGTCGTACACCATGCATAGTACTCCAACCTTCGTACCCACCTGCCTGAATTAGAACACATGTATCCACTTCATTGTCGAAAACAAAGCAATATAGACTGTAGACGCCATAAATGACACATTTGCCAGTGCAGAATATGGGCTGTGTGTCTGCTGAATGGAGAAAGATTAGTGTCTGTTGTAATGTCTTAGTGTCCGCTCTGTACACAGACAAGTACATGCTCTTAAAGTTTCACCCCGTAGCTGTCTTGAATATTCCTTTGACTTTTCTTTATTTAAGAGTCTTGTGCTGTAGCTGATGATCCTCTGCCACTTTATATAGTTTCATTGCTATTTCTTTGCCACTCCATCTAGT
>JAAEAE010000017.1:0-41987 GCA_013266295.2 Branchiostoma floridae x Branchiostoma japonicum | reverse complement strand
CACAGAATGGAACTCCGATTTTGCCGCCAAGTAGATTATGGACATTCATACACATCTATAAAGTGCCTGTAAAATCAGCTTTAACATACATATTTCTATCAGTTGTGTATACAAGGCTAACAACTTTTTCATAATGCAGGAGGCGTAAGCCATTCCGTGCACATGTAACTTTGCGGTTAATAGGCAAATAACACATGTGATTATATCTAACATGATATGCGTCGATCATAGATGCGAACTATTAGTTACTTTCATTATCATGGAAGCTCATGTGTTGGTAAGTAATCATAATACAATGTTAGACTTTCTTCCAACACAAAGATACTTAGTACTAGTATTCACGGCCCTAGTAATAGTAGTACTAAATTTTGCCAAACAGACAACTCATGAGTTTTTATGTTTGCCTTCCTCTAAAGGTTTTAGCACGCTGAGACTAGAGAAAGCAACTGTTGTGGCGTCCGGTTCCGTAACCCTGAAGCAAAGGATTGTGGGAAGTGAAATAGGTGAGCCATCTGGGAGCTTTTACGAAAATCAAGGGCGAAATTTAAATACTCCCTTAGGCAATGCCGCCGTTTCGAGGCTCAACACCGGGCCAATGCGTTGGCAACGTGTTTACATAACACAGCACGAAAACAACTATTTAAGCAAAGTTTCAGAGATACGTATAAAAACCTTAAAGGCGAAGAAATATTTCAGAAGATTTTAAGATCTATTAAAGGCATCGGAAACATACATCTGGCCTTTACGTAAGATTTCAGCGTTTGTAAATGTAACTTAATCTGTCGTGTTTCTTTACGTGAATTTTACATGTATTTTAGTACGCCAAAAAGACAACTTAAATGTCTCAAAAAGTTATAAAAAATAATCCGTTTTACTGTTTTACCACTGTGGTAATATTTCAAGTTTTTAATATAACACTGACAAATACCGTTTCTCTAGATCTGTTTACCAAACTTACCTCGGCTATGTCAAATATGATAAGCCTTTGTCTGGCGTTTGATAAAGCATTGCGTCATCTGTTTTAAAACAGTGACAAGGTTTACTGTCAAAACTGACAATTGCGTTTTCCGGGATAAAATGTTATGTTAATACCTCAGAAAAGTCAAATACAATATTCTTCTATGTTGTTTGTTCCGAAAGCATATGATGTATTCGATCTTTCTGTGCGTAATTTTTGATTCGAACAGGGAATACCTCTTACGTTTAGCTTATATGCGCTCCCTTACGTAATACATGAAATGCTGCGTTTTTCTGTTGAATATACGGCATCTGTAATCTATTTCGAACCGCCGTTTACGCAAAGAAGGGGGGGACTTCCCCCGATTAGCTTATATGATGCCAAGAGGTATATGAAATGTTGCGTATTTCTGTTAAACATACGACATGTTTAATCTTTGAACCAAGGCAGTTTAAGCGAACATGGGGAGACCTCCTCCGTTTAGCTTATGTTGCCAAAACGTATATAAAATGTTGCGTATTACTGTAAAACACACGACATGTTTAATCTTTGAATCCGCTCAGTTTAAGCAAACAAGGGGAGACCTCCCCCGTTTAGCTTATATGTTGCCAAAACGTATATAAAATTTTGCGTATTTCTGTTGAACATACGACATGTTTAATCTTTGAATCCGCGCAGTTTAAGCGAACTAGGGGAGACCTCCCCCGTTTAGCTTATCTGTTGCCAAAACGTACATGAAATGTTGCGTATTTCTGTTGAACATACGACATGTTTAATCTTTGAATCCGCGCAGTTTAAGCGAACTAGGGGAGACCCCCCCCGTTTAACTTATATGTTGTCAAAACGTATATGAAATGTTGGGTATTTCTGTTAAACATACGACATTTTTAATCTTTGAATCCGTGCACTTTTAAGCGAACATGGGGAGACCTCCCCCGTTTAGCTTATATGTTGCCAAAACGTATATAAAATTTTGCGTATTTCTGTTGAACATACGACATGTTTAATCTTTGAATCCGCGCAGTTTAAGCGAACTAGGGGAGACCTCCCCCGTTTAGCTTATATGTTGTCAAAACGTACATGAAATGTTGCGTATTTCTGTTGAACATACGACATGTTTAATCGTTGAATCCGCGCAGTTTAAGCGAACTAGGGGAGACCTCCCCCGTTTAGCTTATATGTTGCCAAAACGTACATGAAATGTTGCGTATTTCTGTTGAACATACGACATGTTTAATCTTTGAATCCGCGCAGTTTAAACGAACTAGGGAGACCTCCCCCGTTTAACTTATATGCTGTCAAGACGTATATGAAATGTTGGGTATTTCTGTTAAACATACGACAAGTTTAATCTTTGAATCCGTGCACTGTTAAGCGAACACGGGGAGACCTCCCCGTTTAGCTTATATGTTGCCAAAACGTATATAAAATTTTGCGTATTTCTGTTGAACATACGACATGTTTAATCTTTGAATCCGCGCAGTTTAAGCGAACTAGGGAAGACCTCCCCCGTTTAACTTATATGTTGTCAAGACGTATATGAAATGTTGGGTATTTCTGTTGAACATACGACATGTTTAATCTTTGAATCCGCGCAGTTTAAGCGAACTAGGGGAGACCTCCCCCGTTTAGCTTATATGTTGCCAAAACGTACATGAAATGTTGCGTATTTCTGCTGAACATACGACCTGTTTAATCTTTGAATCCGCGCAGTTTAAGCGAACACGGGGAGACTTCCCCCGTTGAGCTTATATGTTGCCAAAACGTATATGAAATGTTGCGTATTTCTGTTGAACACACGACATGTTTAATCTTTGAATCCGCAAAGTTTAAGCAAACTAGGGGAGACCTCTCCCGTTTAGCTTATATGTTACCAAAACGTACATGAAATGTTGCGTATTTCTGTTGAACATACGACATGTTTAATCTTTGAATCTGCGCAGTTTAAGCGAACAAGGGGAGACCTCCCCCGTTTAGCTTATATGTTGCCAAACGTATATAAAATTTTGCGTATTTCTGTTGAACATACGACATGTTTAATCTTTGAATCCGCGCAGTTTAAGCGAACTAGGGGAGACCTCCCCCGTTTATCTTATCTGTTGCCAAAACGTACATGAAATGTTGCGTATTTCTGTTGAACATACGACATGTTTAATCTTTGAATCCGCGCAGTTTAAGCGAACTAGGGGAGACCTCCCCCGTTTAACTTATATGTTGTCAAAACGTATATGAAATGTTGGGTATTTCTGTTGAACATACGACATTTTTAATCTTTGAATCCGTGCACTTTTAAGCGAACATGGGGAGACCTCCCCCGTTTAGCTTATATGTTGCCAAAACGTATATAAAATTTTGCGTATTTCTGTTGAACATACGACATGTTTAATCGTTGAATCCGCGCAGTTTAAGCGAACTAGGGGAGACCTCCCCCGTTTAGCTTATATGTTGCCAAAACGTACATGAAATGTTGCGTATTTCTGTTGAACATACGACATGTTTAATCTTTGAATCCGCGCAGTTTAAACGAACTAGGGGAGACCTCCCCCGTTTAACTTATATGCTGTCAAGACGTATATGAAATGTTGGGTATTTCTGTTAAACATACGACAAGTTTAATCTTTGAATCCGTGCACTGTTAAGCGAACACGGGGAGACCTCCCCCGTTTAGCTTATATGTTGCCAAAACGTATATAAAATTTTGCGTATTTCTGTTGAACATACGACATGTTTAATCTTTGAATCCGCGCAGTTTAAGCGAACTAGGGAAGACCTCCCCGTTTAACTTATATGTTGTCAAGACGTATATGAAATGTTGGGTATTTCTGTTGAACATACGACATGTTTAATCTTTGAATCCGCGCAGTTTAAGCGAACTAGGGGAGACCTCCCCCGTTTAGCTTATATGTTGCCAAAACGTACATGAAATGTTGCGTATTTCTGCTGAACATACGACCTGTTTAATCTTTGAATCCGCGCAGTTTAAGCGAACACGGGGAGACTTCCCCCGTTGAGCTTTATATGTTGCCAAAACGTATATGAAATGTTGCGTATTTCTGTTGAACACACGACATGTTTAATCTTTGAATCCGCAAAGTTTAAGCAAACTAGGGGAGACCTCTCCCGTTTAGCTTATATGTTACCAAAACGTACATGAAATGTTGCGTATTTCTGTTGAACATACGACATGTTTAATCTTTGAATCTGCGCAGTTTAAGCGAACACGGGGAGACCTCCACCGTTTAGCTTATATGTTGCCAAAACGTATATGAAATGTTGCGTTTTTTCTGTTGAGCATACAACATATTTAATCTTCGCGCACTTATAAGCGAACACGGTGAGACCTTCCCCATTAAAAGCTCCTTGGTTTAGCTTATACTTTTGTGTAGTGAGATATTTTTCTTACTATTAAACGGCCAGCATTTCTTACTACAAGTAAATGTACGAATGATTTCTTTATCTACAAGCAAGCGTCAAGAAAGAACAGTCTGGACACACAGGCAGTGTCTTCCCGTGTTGCTCGTGTTTGTTTTGGTTATTGTGATATGCGTGGGCAGGCTTAGATGTAAATTTATTCAGCGTTAATTCGTACGCGCAATCCGCATGGGGCGCGCCTCCGTCTGTGGCCGGCATACTATACATACACAGCGGCTGTGTCATGTGATAGGATGTATCCAATGGCAGAAAAGAGTGGGGGGTTCAAATTTACCATACCACAAGGAACGGTTATTTTCCAGGCGCTCATTTGAAAAGAAGTATTGAAGAAAGTTTGGACCTGTTCTAACCCTAAAGTTGTGGCCGTGACACTGCTGTTACCGCCTAGGACCCCCGGTGACGGAATTTGACGCAAAGATAGTAGGTTGCTATCATTCTGTACAAGTTGATGTTGCTGGAAATCGACACAGAATGGGAAATCACGACCTTTGTACCATCCGGATTAATAGAAGCCGAGACTGCAAGCTGAACATGTTTCGCGTCCAAATAATCCAAGAGTCCAAGACCATCCAACAACACGAGTCATATCGGCCACTACTCTTGATCTTACCGGATTCTTATTCCTGTGGTGGCCAGATGGAACTGTGTGCTCTTTTTAACTTACGCCGTGACGCTTCGCCCGACACTGGAAATGGGACTGTGGACTTAGATGCTGCACGGAATTGCACAGCCGTTGTGATTGCTTCAACTGCCGGCTACATCAGAATGATAGGCCACAAATACCTAGTAGGCTGTAGGTTTTTTTTTACTTTTCCATGTAATATTTTCTCGTAATTCAATAAAATTTCAAAGTTTCATCCATTGTATTTTCTTGCTTTAAAACGTGCTTATCATTAACTTTATCCCGCTAAAATGACACTTATTCATACCTTATAATCACCTTAATGCACACGTATATGAGACGTAGAAAGGGAACTTTAAACATGTCTTAAAGAGTGTTTTAGTATGTATTTATGACAACTTTTAGCTGCTAAAAGGACAAATATAGACACATTAAAATCCTCTTAATGCGCATGTATATGAGACGTAAAGAGGCTTCAGAGAAGATAAAAGGGAACTTTAAACATGTATTAAGGGTGTTTTTATAAGTGTTTATGACAACTTTATGCTGCTAAAAGGGCAACAATACACATCTTATAAACATCTTAATGCACACGTATATGAGACGTAAAAAGACTTAAGAGGAAATAAACGTGAACTTTAAACATGTATTGAGGGTGTTTTAATAAGTGTTTATGACAACTTTAAGCTGCTAAAAGGGCACCAATACACAAAGTATAAACATCTTAATGCACACGTATATGACAAGTATAAAGGCTTCAGAAGAAATAAACGTGAACTTTAAACATGTATTAAGGGCGTTTTAATAATCATTTACGAAATATTTAAGCTACTGAAAGGCAACTTAAAAAACCGGAAAATACGGATCTATAAGCACCTAATGATCATCTTTACGCACACGTAAATGAGCCGTAACGATGTTTAAAGTTTTATGAAACGTAATATTTAATTGCAATTTAAATGAGTTTTAATAAACATTTACAACATCTTTAAGCTGCTGAAAGGCAACTTAAAAAACGGAAAATACGGACCTATCCGCACCTAAGCCAACTAATGATCATCTTTACGCACACGTAAATAAGCCGTAACAATGCTTAAAGTTTTATAAACGTAATATTTAAATGCAATTTAAATGAGTTTTAGTAATTATTTACAACAACTTTAAGCTGCCGAAAGGCAACTTAAAAAACCGGAAAATACGGACCTATCAGCACCTACGTAAAGACTACGTAACGCCAATCTTTACGTACTCGTATAAGAGATGTATAGATCCGTAAAGAAGGAAAATACGTCAACGTTAAGCATCATTTAAGCATGCTTAAATTCCGTTTTTCGTGCCGTGTAAGGGGGATAGTAGGGGTTTCTGGTCTGCCCTTCGCTCCCAGAATGGCTCCAAATCTAGCATACCTTGTACAATTGATGGCCATTCGGGTGCATCCGATATTGCTAACATGTGGAAGAACCACTATAGCGCACTGTTAAACTCCGTCAATTCAACCGCATATAAGTCACATGTAAACAGCACTATTCAATCAGGTGTCTCGGACAATCCTGGAATGTCCGTTACTGTTGATGAAATATGTGACGCCATTAATGAGCTGTCCAATGGTAAAGCATGTGATGCTAATTGTATTTCTGCGGAGCACCTGAAGTACGCAGGTCCCCGGCTGCATGCGCTATTGTCATTGTTGTTTTCCGCTGTGCTCAGACATGGTTATGTTCCACCCAGGTTACTTAACACTGTTCTCATTCCGATCGTTAAGAAGAAAAATGGCAATGTGACTGACAAAGACAACTATCGCCCGATAGCGGTCTCCAGTCCGATATGCAAAGTTCTTGAAAGATTGCTTTTAAGGCGTCTAGATGAATTTTTACACTCTCCGGATAACCAGTTTGGCTTTAAAAAACAGCATGGCACAGACCTTTGTGTATTTGCCTTGAAGGAGGTAATCCGTTACTACCAGAAACGGGGCTCTCCTGTATTTGTGGCCTTCCTAGACGCCTCTAAGGCCTTCGATCGTGTTAATCACTGGCTGTTATTTAAGAAAATGATCGACAGAAATGTACCACTTTACTTGATACGTTTACTTGTAGCCTGGTATAATGTTTTGACCTTTAGAGTACGCTGGGGCAATGTCCTTTCTGACAACTTTACTGCCACTAACGGAGTGCCACAAGGTAGCCTGATATCTCCTTTTCTGTTCAACGTCTATGTCTCTGACCTGAGTGTTGAGCTGAATTGCTCTGGTGTTGGTTGCTACATCGGAAATGTCATTGTGAACCACCTGTTATACGCTGATGACATATGTATTATCTGCCCATCTGTTAAAGGTCTGCAAAAGCTAATGTCTTTATGTGAACGTTTTGGCTCTGAAAACCATATAGTGTTCAGCAAAAGCAAGAGCCAATGTGTATATTTTCCATGTGGTAGACTCAAATTGCACGGACCGCCTCCTTCAGTCACCCTTTATGGCACGGAATTGCAGTACGTTACATCTGTGAACTACCTGGGTAACCAGATTACCTCTGACCTGTCTGATGATGAGTCAATTCGCTATCATGTCAGAGGGTTCTATACCAAAGCCAATTCCTTGATACGAAAATTCCGATTCGCCTCTCCTGGAGTGAAGCGCGTCCTTTTTGATGCATATTGTTCCTCGATATATTGCGCTCAGCTATGGTGTCAGTATAACTTGGGTACGATTCGCAGGCTACGCGTAGCCTATAACAATGCTCTTAGCATTGTGTTAGGTTATCGAACGAGAGATAGTGCCAGCCAAATGTTTGTGACACATGGGATTGATACTTTTGTAGCTAGAAGGAGGAAACTAACGCATGCATTTGTTCAACGCATCGCCACATCTACAAACAACATTATCTCCCGGTTATACCACTCAGATGCCTTCTTGCATAGCAAATTCTGGACACACTATGTGAATCTTGTTTTCAAAAGCCCAGGCTAATTTAACTTTTTTATTGTACATAAAGTGTATGTGTATTGTTGTATCGTATGTTTTTATGTGATATGGGCCAAGAGCCTGCAATAAAGTTGAAATTGAAATTGAAATTGAATGTATGATGACACCATGCGGTGATCTGATGTACTGCAGCCCTTTCACTCAAAGACGCTCCCCGAAGCCCTGGGTTAGAATTGACCACCAACGCCTCACTAACGGATCTTTTTACGGCAGGATACAAAACTTCTGTGGATATTTGCCGTAGTGCCTCTCGCTCCAACAGAGTTTTATTTTTTTTACGAACTATTTGATAGCCGAATTACCGAGAAGTCATTCCGCCGCGGATCAATACCGACGCTGTTGAGCAGAGCCCGCATCTTTTCAACCACTTGCCATTCTGATTCGATCCGTGTCCTAGTTTGAGCTTCTTCTTTCGTTGGACAGCTGAAGAATTTCACAGTTTGTGGAGGTTTTTTCCCACATCGTTTGGCGTGACATCGATCCCCAGGTGTTCTACAGAGATTCAAGACGCTGCTTTGTCCACAATAATTTGCAGGTAGGTGCAAGATGTTGAAAACCATTATTATGTAGGCTCGATAAACAAAGCGCTGACATCCACAAAGGCCAACAAATTATCAGATTTTGATTGATTAACTGTAACGTTACGTAGAGCGCCCCCAAAATGGGGCTGAAGCCTGGCCAAAACTTCCAGTGTTTTCCGAATCATGCAAATATAACTTATATGTTCACTCGGCGGGACTGCGGGCGATCGGCTTGGCTTATAATTTGACCATTGTTATTCGAGTATCGCCGATTCACGGAAAAATTTTCACAGACAAATGTCTATGGGAAAGGGACTAATCTCCAAGCAGATCCTACGGTGCCATAAGATAGTGTCAAAGCTGGCCAGGGAGTATAGCCGGGTAAGGGAGTCAAACGGGCACCGGAGTTTGATACTATACATTACGCACCGTGGATCTGGTTGGAGATTAGAAAGGCCGCAATCGGCCTAACAGTCATGATTTCATATCATGAGAAGTAGGAACAGGGATGTTGAAAAAAGGAAGAAACTTGCTTCAAGCTGATTGGATAGACAGTCAGAAAATCTTTCCCCCCAGTCTGTGCTTGTAGAGTAGGAAAATTGTAACTTTTTGTGCCTACGGTGTAATTTTCACAGGTAGCTTTCACCGAATTTAGCAGTCTGCAAATGGTACAAACCATATTATATTCTTTCCAATGACCTCCCTGGATTGCCTGGACACTGTGTCATTTCCCTTGGTCTATTATGTTAGCGGTGTTCAGGGTTGGACAAGTTCACTAGCCCTATAATTCACAATTTGTCCCGGGGAAGTGAAAGTGCTGTTCGGGCAAGTGCATGACCTACACCACTTGCCCGATCGGGCAAGTAAGATTTTCCCATTGATTGAGTGCAATTTTGATAATAACTTGTTTCTTTTTACTGTCATGACATCAAGCAATGGTCAACAGAGAATTCCATTGCTGGAAGTGAAAATGCATATACTAGGGTACCTATACTAGTATTAGTTGTAACAGTGACATTTGAATTTTGGGCAGGTGAAAAATTGGTTCGAGCAAGTAAATTTTTTATGTGCTTGCCCGATAGGACAAGTGAATTGTGGAAAACTTGTCCAACCCTGGGTCTTCTTGACAGGTCTTTTCAGCATAGGTCCCTCTATACTTTGATTTGAGCCCCTGCACCACTTCAATGTGTTTTCTGACATTTCTGTTGTGTTGTAATAACGGTAAAAAAATGTTGGATTTATTTCAATAAATGTTGCACTCAAAGTGTAGGAAAAAAGGGTATTTCATAATTATGGCGTTTATAATTTCAGGGGGAGGATTCCACCAGAGTGACCAGACCCTCTATAATGCTCGAGCCAGTATCACTGAATATGTTGTGATTCGAACACAAGTAACAAACATTAAATGTTTTATTTGTTTATTACAGAAGCGGATTAGGTGATAATACCATGGCAACAAGCGTCAACAGTCAAAGAAAGTTTGCCACAGCAAAACCCTTTCAGTGTGAGAAGTGCAGCAAGCAGTTCAGTAAGCTGGGTAATCTGAGGGCTCATGTGCGAACTCACACAGGGGAGAAACCCTACAAGTGTGAGGACTGCAGCAGGCGGTTTAGTCAGCCGGGTCATCTGACGACTCACATCAGGACTCACACAGGTGAGAAGCCCTACAAGTGTGAGGAGTGCAGCAGGCAGTTCACTACTAAGAGTAGCCTGAAGTCTCACATACGAACTCACACAGGAGAGAAACCCTACAAGTGTGAGCAGTGCAGCAAACAGTTCAGTTGGTCTGGTGAGCTAAAGGCACATATGCGCACTCACACAGGGGAGAAACCCTACAAATGTGAGGAGTGCAGCCGGCAGTTCAGTGAGCTGGGTCATCTGAAGACTCATGTACGGACTCACACAGGGGAGAAACCCTACAGGTGTGAGGAGTGCAGCAGGCAATTCACCACTCGGGGTCACCTGAAGACTCACATGCGTACTCATACAGGTGAGAAACCCTACAAGTGTGAGGACTGCAGCAGGCGGTTCAGTCGGTCGAGTCTACTAAAGACTCACATGCGGACTCACACAGGAGAAAGACCCTACAGGTGTGAGGTGTGTGGTAGTCAGTTCAGTCAGCTGAGTTCACTTAGGACTCACATGCGCACTCACACTGGAGAGAAACCCTACAGTTGTGTAGAATGCAGCAAACAATTCGGTCAACTTGGTCATCTAAATGCCCACATGAAGACTCACACAGGAGAGAAACCCTACAGGTGTGAGAAGTGTAGCAGGCAGTTCAGTGAGCTGGGAAGTCTGAGGACACACATGCGGACTCACACAGGGGAGAAGGCTTACAGATGTGAGGAGTGCAGCAAACAGTTTGGTACACAAGGTAATCTGAAGGAACACATGCAGACTCACACAGGAGAGAGGCCCTACAGGTGTGAGGAGTGCAGTAAGCAGTTCAGAACATCAGGTCATCTAAAGAATCATATACGGACTCACACAGGGGAGAAACCCTACCGGTGCAAGGAGTGCAGCAAGCAGTTCCGTCAGCAGGGTTATCTGAAGACTCACATGCGCACTCACACTGGGGAGAAACCCTACAAGTGTGATGAGTGCAGCAAGCAGTTCACTGATTCACGTCAACTGAAGAGACATATGCAGACTCACACTGGGGAGAAACCCTACAAGTGTAAGGAGTGCAGCAGGCAGTTTCGAAGACTAGATGGTCTAAAGGAACACATGCGGACTCACACAGGGGAGAAGCCCTATAGGTGTGAGGAGTGCAGCAGGCAGTTCAGAACATCAGGCCATCTAAAAAAGCATATGCGGACTCACACAGGGGAAAAACCCTACAGGTGTGAGGAGTGCAGCAAGCAGTTCAGTCAGCTTGACCACCTTAAAACTCACATGCGGACTCACACAGGGAAAAGGAGTCTGACAAACTCTGACAGTACATAGGAAATGTAGAAAAGATCTGAAAACTTATCTGTGGCTGTTCATGGGAGAAAAGAAACAGTTGATGGTCTTCAATACACTGATGTAGATTACAGAACCTGCCATCAGGCCACAGCAAGTAAATCTTATGGATGACATCTGTGTGCTCATTAATTTTCACCTGATTTAAAAAAAAAACAAGATTTTTTTTTCTGCAGAGATGATCAACATGATGTTAAATTTCCAAAATGAGCAAATATATTGTGTTGAACTTGTAGTCTAATAACTGTATTGTAGAAGTGACACTTGCGAGGTACCCAGGACCGTAGTTGTAGAAGTGAAACTAGTTGGATAGATAGTTGTAAAAGTGGCACCAACACGAAAGCCATGAGTTTAGTTACCAACTTTGTTAGTGATACAAGTCTACCACACTAGTGTCACCTTTACTACATCAGTACATGTCTTGAATACAGGATGAATGCCTTGTTGGCTCTGATACCATGTTTTGTCCCTTTAATTACTGACTTTAATTCTTATAACAACGTTGATCACAACTTCGTGGTGCCTTATTTTGAAAATGTAGCCATCTTTTTTTTTACTCATCTTGTTTTCCCCCTGTCCTATCGCACTATTTTTGCAATCTTCACAAGATGTCATCCATAGAATTTACTTGCTGTGGCCTCATCTAAAGTGTAGTATGTATTTAATCTCCTAGCCAATTTATCTGTGGCAAGGCAATATCTAAATAGGCAACTGGGGCCTGCTGGATGCTGTTTAGCCCTTTGGATACTGCCTTGTCACCGATAGATCTGCTTGGAGATAAAGAGATATTGTTGAATTTAATTTTGCCATACTAAACAGTCATTATTGAATGAGCTAATACACATAGTAGTACATGTAATATAGATATTTTGTATGGAGTGCAAAAGCCTGAAAAGGCAATTCAGTTAGCTGGTAGGCCTACATTGCATGTAAAGAGTTGCACGTATATAGCCTGATGTTGATGATGATGATGAGATACTAGTAGTCTGAGTATCATCCTAGTCAGTTGACCCATACTCCTCCTCACCAACCGGTTGATTATGATGGGAGAGTATGGGAGACCTGGTAAACCAACTCAGCTGATCAGGCTAGTTGCATGTAGACTGGCCTAGTAGAGAAACATTTGATAAGAATTCCTTTGTGTTTGTTTTCTAACATTTCTCAGTATGTAGACCTCTAGGCATAGTGCATGAAGGTAGTAGTATGGTAGTGGTAGTATCCTCATCCTGTATTCTAATGGTCCCTGACACAGGTGGGCAGCATTTGGCTAGTCTTCACACACATTGATTGTCTTTTTTAGCACTCTCCTTCCAATATTTCCTTAGATGTTGAAGTTGTAGGTCAATTCTCTAATTGATAACATGATGAAAGTTCAAAAGCGATTTGTCTGATTTTTAACCATAAGTAACTATGCTATGCTTTATCTCTTTTTCTTCTCAATAGATTTTCTTGTTTGGGCTAACCTTTTATATGCCATTGTATATGTTTCTATTTAGATTGAAGTTGGTAGGTAAAGTACAGGTAGGAAAAATGGATGTAGTAAAGTCAGATGTTTTGCTTGGATTAAAGATAGTGTTGTCCCTGCATTTCTTACAATCAACATAGTAACAGTTGAAACTCAGTTATTTTTAGTTCGTATGGTTCAAGTTATTTACATGTACAGTGTTTGTTGAAAATAAAGTTGCTAATTTGACATACTTTTGTTTGTCTTTTGTACACATCAACTAACAAGAGTCAAAGCTCAAAATACTGGAAAATCTAATTTTGTTAAGGGAAATGGAGTGAAATAAAGAAATGAACATTGGTGAAACCAAACGTGTTAAAAACGAGGTTCCTCTAACATCAAAGACCAAGTTCTGCTAATTTGAAGTATTTCAACATATACACATAGTCTTTGGGACACTCCATTTCCCTGTACAGAGATAAAATTCTAGATTCCGAGCCGGATTTCTTTGCAAGAGGACTGAAGGAGGCTGTGTACATTTGAGCCCAACATTGAACAGAGACTGGGGCGACATAGGTTATCTGGCACCAAGACACATTGCTGTAGTTTTTTGTCATTTGTGTCTCCAATGTCATGTCTGGGAAGCTGCAGCAGACGGGTCAAATTTGGGTAAGTCCCAACCATCTTTAGTGTATTAAAGCTAAAGAAAAGTTTTGTTTTCATGATTTCATCAACAAAGATGAACTTATGTGCTATTTCCAAAGACCTTAACTTGCGAAAAATAGGGTTCGCTCCGCTGAGAGGCGTCGCCAAAAAACAGTTGTTTTCAGTGCCATGGCTGGATGACGACGCCATGCGGTGCTCAAGTGTAAAGCAGGCTTTTCACTCAAAGCCGTTCTCCGAAAACCTGGGCATCAACACGTGACAGCCCACTTAATATGATTCAGAAACAAACTATTTTACGATCGAAAGGTAACACAAACTCGATTGGATAGTTTTTCTGTTGTTTCTTTGTCCCCAAGAGAGTTTTAAAACTTTACTTTTTACGAACTATTTCGTAGCCGAATTACTCAGGTATCCTGCGGACGCGGAGTAATACCGACGCCGTGATAGCCCGCGTTTTTCCAGCGAGCTAGTCCAGACCAATTCGTTCTGTGTCGTACAGTCAAACCTGTCTATACCGGCCACTCAAGGGACCGGACAAATTTGGCCATTATAGACAGGTGGCCTCTGTATAGAGGTGGTAACTTGTAGATAAAATACCCAAGGGACCGACAAAAAGTGGCCACTATGGACAGGTGGCCCCTCTGTAGAGGTGGCCCCTAATACAGGTTTGACTGTACTTTGAAAGTTTCTCAGTCTGTGGAGGCTTTTTTCACGTCTTGTGGTGAAATTTCGATCCCCAGGTACGGAGAGTCAAGACACACTAACCTGCAGGTACGTTCGCACGGGCTGTTGGAAATTGGTGATTCCATAAAAAAAAAAGTGTTGACCTCTCGCTGGACGTGAAGTACTAATACTTTGTAATAGCATCCTCTAGTCTCTTTCGCAGACTTGTACTGTTGTAGAATAGAGTAGAGTTAGGAGGGGTGGCTTTATAATTTTTGAGGAAGCGTTGATAATCAGCTGATAATTTTGCGATTTCATCTATTAAAGCTTCTCTGTAAATTCAGCGTGAAATCCCTCTTTTGGAGAACCGTAGCCCATGATGATGTTGAAAGCCGCGAACCAGTGCCCCCCTCCCCACAAAGAAAGCCAGCGCTGTGAAGGAGGCAAACATGAACATAGTTTCTTTGCCTGGCCTGTGTGTTTATGACTTCCACTGTTTTTTAAATCCGGAAAGTACAGCTTTATTTTCTACGCGGTTCTGTTTATTTCCTCACAAACTCTGTGAGAAATCCATTCCCGAAATCTTGTAAAATTGGCTTAAACCAGATAGGCAATGAATGTTGGGTTCAGGGCAGTTTACTGCAATATGGTGAGATAATGAATTTGTCCTCTACTTTTAGCTGCAACAAAGTCTTCATCATCATCATCATACGTACCCCCAGATGACCCCACGAGGGGCAAAGTGTGTGTGTGTGTGGGGGGGGTGAGGTCCCGGGTTAGGGCGGGCAGCCCTCCTGCCTGGCGCGGAAGCACTCAACGGTGGGAGCACTTACTACCGCGCCAGGCAGGGAATTCCACTCCGGAATTGTTCTGGGAAGGTATGAGAATTTTTATGTGTCTGTGCGGGCGAAAATTGGCTGGTACTTGAGTTGGTGGCTACCCCTAGTACGCCCTTGGGTAGGTTTGAGCACGTTCCATGTATCTATGTTGATCCTGTTATTAACAAGCTTATAAAAAAGGTGAGGCTGGCATTCATCCTCCTTTCGGGGAGAGGGCGCCACTGCAGGTCATTGAGCATTTGTGTCACGCTGCTGGAAGTCATTAAGGGTCACTTGGGTGGCCCTGCGCTGGACAACATCCACCGCCTGTATCCCTTTATTGGTGTGCGGGTCCCAGACGATGGCACCATATTCCAAGTGGGGCCGTACCAGCGCTTTGTAACAAGTGGCCTTGACCCTAGATGGACAATGGGTCAAGTTGCGCCGAATGACCCCTAGGACCTTACCAGCTTTGCTAGTGGCGTGGTTGATATGGGTGTCCCGCCGCAAATCGTCGGACAGTTGTACTCCAAGATAGGGGTGGGACTTAACACCAGTGAGGGCTTCTCCACAGAGGGAGCACTGTGTTGAGATGGGGTGCTTCTTACGGGTGATATGGAGGATGTCTTATCATGTCATGTCAACCGTAAAATCAAGGAGGAAAAAAGTCTTTGTTTTTTGTTTAAACTTCGCCCTCTATTTGCTGACTTCAATAAAAAAATGGCCTTCAGGTCTAAAGACACGACCAATGTAACAAACATTAAATAATAATTATTTAATATTATATTTCACTTGTTTATTACAGAAGCGGATGACGTCTTATTACCATGGCAACAAGCATCAACGGCTCTGATGACCAGGGAAGCAATTTGGAAGGGGAGTTTGTCACAGGGAAACTCTTGCAGTGTGAGAAGTGCAGCAAGCAGTTCAGTCAGCTGGGTAACCTGAGGGCTCACATGCGGACTCACACGGGGGAGAAACCCTACAGCTGTGAGGAGTGCAGCAGGCAGTTCAGTACACCAGGTAACCTGAAGACTCACATGGAGACTCACACAGGTGAGAAACCCTACAGGTGTGAGGAGTGCAGCAGGCAGTTCCGTGAGCTGTGCAACCTGAGGGCTCACATGCATACCCACACTGGAGAGAAACTCTACAAGTGTGAGGAGTGCAGCAAGCAATTCACTTCTAAGAGTAGCCTGAAGTCTCACATGCGGACTCATACAGGAGAGAAACCCTACATGTGTGAGGAGTGCAGCAAGCAGTTCAGTTGGCTTGGTGAGCTAAAGGCACATATACGGACTCACACTGGGGAGAAACCCTACAGGTGTGAGGAGTGCAGCAGGCAGTTCAGTAGGCAAAGTCATCTGAGGGCTCATGTTCGGACTCACACAGGGGAGAAACCCTACAGATGTGAGGAGTGCAGCAGACAGTTCAGTCAGCTGAGTATCTTAAAGATGCACGTGCGTACCCACACTGGAGAGAAACCCTACAAGTGTGGGGAGTGCAGCAAGCAATTCACTTCTAAGAGTAGCCTGAAGTCTCACATGCGGACTCATACAGGAGAGAAACCCTACATGTGTGAGGAGTGCAGCAAGCAGTTCAGTTGGCTTGGTGAGCTAAAGGCACATATACGGACTCACACTGGGGAGAAACCTTACAGGTGTGAGGAGTGCAGCAGGCAGTTCAGTAGGCAAAGTCATCTGAAGGCTCACATGCGGACTCACACAGGGGAGAAACCCTACAGTTGTGAAGAGTGCAGCAGGCAGTTCAGTCAGCTGAGTATCTTAAAGATGCACATGCGTACCCACACTGGAGAGAAACCCTACATGTGTGAGGAGTGCAGCAAGCAGTTCAGTTGGCTTGGTGAGCTAAAGGCACATATACGAACTCATACTGGAGAGAAACCCTACAAGTGTGGGGAGTGCAGCAGGCAGTTCAGGAAGCTGAATGATCTTCACAGACACTTGTGGACTCACAAAGAGGAGAAACCCTACAGTTGTGAAGAGTGCAGCAGGCAGTTCAGTCAGCTGAGCAATCTGAGGAGACACATGCGGACTCACACAGGGGAGAAACCCTACAAGTGTGAGGAGTGCAGCAAGCAGTTCAGAACTTCGGGTCATCTGAAGAACCACATCCGAACTCACACAGGGGAAAAACCCTACAGTTGTGAGGAGTGCAGCAGACAGTTCAGAACTTCGGGTCATCTGAAGACACATATGAAGACTCACAAGGGAGAAACTTTTTCAGTGTGAGGAGTGCAGCAGGCAGTTCACTACTAAGTCATCTGAAGTCTCATGCAGACTTACAGGGGCAAAACTCTACAGATGTGGGGAGTGCAGCAGGCAGTTCAGTCAGCTGGGTCATCTGAAGATACACATGGGAACTCACAAAAAACACAGGACCCTGGTTAACTCAAAAGATCACATGGATATTGGAGAAAACAGCTCTGATGGTCAACAAAACAATGATGTAAATTCCAAACCTTGCATTAATTCAAGCCATTATCTAAATTGTAGAATACTGTAGCCAATTTCAGTGAGAACAGTTTCTCTACCTGGACCTGGTGATGGTGAAGGTTCAATAGTGACAGCTTAAGTCACAAAAATTAAGGTACCATTAACAATTCAAGAATTACATTAACATGGATCGTTAAATGGCTTGCAACAGTTAGCTGGAAGGCCTACATTGTATATAACTTGTATGTGAACTGTTCGTCTATGCATGATTGAAAGCTCCCTTATAATTTTTCACCTGCTAATTACCCAGGAAGTCACAAATCATAATATTGACCTGTCTCATTAATGAATATTAATGAGCTTGCCTTATATGGGCATAAGCAGAAGCCAATCAGTGCAGTTATACAGAGTATGAAGTGAGCAGAGTTTTAGGACACGGGTTCGAATCTCAATGATAATGATGTAGACTGATCCAAGTGATCAACTTCCTTGTGTTTTGTTTGATAGCATGATGAAAGTGATTTTTTAAATTTTTACCATGAACTTTGTACTAGTACCTGCATACTGTTTTTCTACTCATTAGATTTTCAATAGATTTCTTGTCTGGGTTAACCTTTTGTGACCTTTTGTATTCTATTATACATGTATATATTTCTGTTAAGATTGGGGTTTGTAGTCAGAGCTCAGATTTGAAAAACTAGATGTAGCAAAGTCAGATGTGTCAGTCGAGTTCATACGCATGGCTTGGTTTAAAGTGTTATCCAAGTCATTGTAGATAGTATTATCCTAGCTATTTTTAGATATTTAGATCATCCAAGCTATTGTTACAATCTAGTTATTTTTGGTTCACCTACTTCAAGTTTTATTTACATGTACAGTGTATGTTGAAAATAAAGTTGCTAGTTTGATATGCTTTTGTTTGTTTTTTGTATACATCACCTAACAAGAGTCAAAGCTACGCATCAGTATCAAAATACATGTACTGGAAAATCTTACCGTCAGTGGAAACAGAGTGTAGTAAAGAAACGAGATTTCTCAAACATCAATGACAAAGAAACTTACATTGGTGAAACGTGTGTTCGAAAACCAAGTTCTGCCAATTCAGACATGTCTCAGCATGTGTACATTGGGACACTCCATTTCCCTGGACAGAGTTACAATGCTGGATTCAGAGCCGGTTTTCTTTGCAAGAGGAGTGAAGGGGTTTGTGTACATTTTAGCCTAATGTTGGACAGAGACGGCGGGCGACATAGGTTATCTGGCACCTTCGACCCGTTGCTGTAGTTTTGTGTCTCCAATGTCATGTCTGGGAAGCTGCAGTAGACAGGTCAAATTTGGGTAAGTCCCAACTATCTTCAGTGTTAGGTAAATTAAAGTTTTGCTTTTTCATAACTTATCTACCATCACAGATGAACTTTTATACTATTTGTTAAGTAATTAACTTGCGAAACATATGATTTGAAAAGAAAACAAACTTCAATGGGAATACATTGACTCAATTTGAAGCATATTCTCAACCCAATCCCCGTGCTATACTATCGGCTCCGCTGTTGATGCGTCGCCAAAAACGTCTGTTTTCAGTGTCATTCTCCACTTACACACTTCCCATAATTAAGTGCGAATAATTAAGTGCGAGAGGGTTCCGGATATGGCTGCTCCGAACTCCGGAACTGACTCCAAGGGCACAGAAAATTGGTTCTAACCAATTCCGAACACAGAAAACATCAAGGAGATGATAGTTTGGTGTGGAACCGATCACAGGACAATGGTTTAATCACTTTCCGACAGGAAAAAACAAAGGCTGCAGACGAAACGCCAAGGTGTGGCCCTTGAGGTCATCGGAAGAAACCAACTAACAGCCACAGTGGTGCACGTGTTAGGTAGTTACTTCTGACCACAAAACTTGTAAGATTCTCGGCCCAAATGATAACTGTACTATATTCGCCAGACAACTTATTAGTTTATATGCTTTTCCGCCCTCGTACTGAAGGTTTTAGCTGGTTCCACCCTGGTTTCGCACCCTGAGCAACTGTGGTAGCATCCAAGTAACATCCATATCCGGAACCCTCTCGCACTTAATTATGGGAAGTGTGTAAGTGGCCACTTACACACTTCCCATAATTAAGTGCGAGAGGGTTCCGGATATGGCTGCTCCGAACTCCGGAACTGACTCCAAGGGCACAGAAAATTGGTTCTAACCAATTCCGAACACAGAAAACATCAAGGAGATGATAGTTTGGTGTGGAACCGATCACAGGACAATGGTTTAATCACTTTCCGACAGGAAAAAACAAAGGCTGCAGACGAAACGCCAAGGTGTGGCCCTTGAGGTCATCGGAAGAAACCAACTAACAGCCACAGTGGTGCACGTGTTAGGTAGTTACTTCTGACCACAAAACTTGTAAGATTCTCGGCCCAAATGATAACTGTACTATATTCGCCAGACAACTTATTAGTTTATATGCTTTTCCGCCCTCGTACTGAAGGTTTTAGCTGGTTCCACCCTGGTTTCGCACCCTGAGCAACTGTGGTAGCATCCAAGTAACATCCATATCCGGAACCCTCTCGCACTTAATTATGGGAAGTGTGAAAGTGGAGAATAGATAGATCTGACGACGTCATGCGGTGGTCAAATGTACTGCAGCCTTTTCACTCAAAAACGCTCTCCGAAAACCTGGGCATCAACACGTGACAGACCAATCAATATGTCTCAGAAACAACCTATTTTACGGTAGAAAAGTGACACGAGCTCGTTTTGATACTTTTCGTGGTGTCTCTCAGTCCCCAAGAGTTTTTTAAACCTTATTTTTTACGAACTATTTTGTAGCCAGATTACCCCGGCATCCTGCGGCCGCGGAGTAGTAATACCAACGCCGTGATACCCCGCGCCTTTTTCAGCGAATTCGTCTGGCCGATCCGTTCTGTGTCGTATTTTGAGAGTTTCTCAGTCTGTGGAGGCTTTTCCCTCATCTTGTGGTGAGACATCGATCCTCGGCTGTACTCCGGAGGTTCAAGACGCTGTTTTGTCCACAATAATCTGCAGGTACGTTCGTACGAGCTGTTGGAAACCCGTGATTCCATCAACTAGGGTCGACCTCTCGCCAGACATGAAACTTTTGGCAGGGGTGGCGTTTACTAGTAGGAAAGTCGCTAATTCGCGATTTTAACATGGGCTAAGGTTCTCTATAATGTCAGTAAAACTTTTATTTCTCGGGAAACTCCTCTGAGGCTCTCTCAGCATTTAATAAAGAAGCTTTGCCGGTGTTGAATACTAGTATCACGATCAGCCCCCCTCCCCCCAAAAAAGTCAGTGAAAAGGAGCTAGACTGGATGCCAGATCCCGGCCGGGCCTCAAAAATATCTATGTGTATAATTTTTGGCCAGGCTAAAGAGAAGCGTGTAGGCGCAGACTTACATGTGTTCATTCGCTCAGAATGTGAAAATTTTATGTGATGATGATGATGTGTGGTTCCCTGTCATTATTATTAGAGTATGGCAAAAAAAAAAGCCATTTTACAGAGATCAGAACGCGATAGGAATTTTAGGTAATATGGCAGAGGTAAAGGCCCAGAAAATAAAAACAAAATATCTGTTTTCGTTTCGGGGCCTTTACCTTTGTGTTCTGAATCTGATCTTTGTGACAGCCTGGCAGGGGTTACTAGTCTTTTCGTCCCCTAGACCATTCGTCCCCGTCCTCGGCATGGACGTTTCGTCCTCGGATGATGCTTGTCTATGCAACAAGTTATTGCCAAGTCACAAAATTTCTATAAGAGTTTCTATCAAACTTCTATTAAAAAAAGTACATTTTTGATTTGTTTTAGTCTTCCACTTTCGATAACCGGCACAAAACGGACGAGTAAGAAATTTTCATGCCGCCGGGCCCGCCATCTTGGATGTTTACGCATGCTGAAAAGCGCTCGTGCACACCTTTTACCGTGCACGTGTTTGTCTGAGTAAATAAGCAAACTTATAGGAAACTTTAACAACATAATCGACTGTATGCACATTTTGAAAAACTTTAAGATATTCATGTTGGTGAATTCACCAATGATCCGGACCGACTCACTGGAATTATATTGTAGTCAGAGTATGGCGCCGTCCAACGAAGGACTGAGCAACTATTTTCCCGATATAAGCGGTCGGAAAATGCTTTCAAAGTATTAGATTTAATCAACTACGGAAGAGGACGTGATAAAATGTCTTATAAGTTGCCTTTTGGGGGTTAAACACTGTAACATGACAAGGACGAAAGAAACATGGCGAGGACGAAACATCCAAAACGGGGACGAAAGGACTTGGGGACGAAAGATCTAGGGGACGAAAAGACCTGATACCCTGGCAGGGATTATAAGCTTGTTTACACTTAGGTGACATAAACAAAACACTTCTGAAAATGGTTTGTAAACACTGGTCAAGACTGTTAACAAATGGGGGCCTTCAGCTCTCGGACCAGAGTTTCTTTTACGATTTCGGAGGTTGGCGGACAGCCTCAGGCCGAAGGGCTACAGTTCCGCTAGTAAATGTAGGACGCGAAACTTAATCAATATGGTGGAAAGCCGTTTACTGCTTCTTTCCGACAAACCTATTGGTATCGTCTGTTGCCTCTTTATTTCGGGTAGAATATGTAATAAAATTTTAATTTTGGACCCGAAAAGTATCATTTTTTGGCACTTTTTTGGTCGAAGCTGCTTGGAAAAAACGAATTTTCCCAGGATAACGGCCTACGTGGTAGAAAACTGAATTCTTCATGTTTGTGTAAAATGGAAATTAAAAAATTCCATGTGATAACTTTTTTGCAATCTCCGATGACGTAATTTCTTCGAAATCGCATGAAAAACGATGCTATTTGGGTCATCAGGCAAAAAAAAACGCATCACCGTTGCAGCAGATTAATACAAAAATGGTTTCGCTGGCCGACCAACTACTCCTCGCACAAAAATAATACAACCCACGGGCTTTTCAGGAAATACGACAAATCTATGCTCAGCTATAACGATCACCAAGCAATCGGGAGCAAAAGTTAGGGAGACACCAGCGCACTTCCGGCCTATTTCTACACCATTACGTCAACTACAGTCAGATTTGAACTCCGACCCGGAACCTTCACTGTGGACATATTTTTTTGGCTACAATGTGATTTTGACAGGCAGCTTTCACAGAAAGGTTGAATAGCCTACAAGTGCTACAAATTTCTTTCCGAAAAAGTTTGAAAGTTTTGAATGACTCGGAGTCTCCCACAACTGTTTTCAGGCTTTGTATCCTCTTGTTTAGTGTGCTTAAATGATTCCATAACTTTATCCCTGCTTCAAACTGATGCAGTTCTAATAAAGAAAGAAAGAAACAAACTGTCCCAATATAGAGTAGACAGATCAGGGATAAACAAGTCCACTAGCCCTATTGTCCAGGGCAAGTGAAAGTGCTGTTCGGGCAAGTGCATGACCTACCCCACTTGTCCGATCGGGCAAGTAAGATTTTTCCATTGATTTTAGTGCAATTTTGATATACTTGTTACTTTTTACAGTCATGACATCAAGCAATTGTCTACAGAGAATTCCATTGCTGGAAGTGAAAATGCATATACTAGTAACAGTGACATTTGAATTTTGGGCAAGTGAAAATTGGTTCGGGCAAGTACATTTTTTATGTGCTTGCCTGATAGGACAAGTGGATTTTAGAAAACTTGTTCAACCCTGCAGATGCGAAAAAGCTTGTTCACACTTCCGAGTGGGGCAACAGGAATTGTGCGCCAAAGGTAAAGGCCCTAACTCTTGAGCAGTTCTCGTCTTGATGATTGTCCCGATTTGCATAGCAACGTTCAGATGTGATTGTCATTAGGCCTTCAAGAGTGGGACCGCGTAGCACAGTGGCAGTGTCTTCGCCTCATGACCGAGAAGTTGCCGGTTGGAGGTCTGGCGAAGCTCCATACTGTATCAGCCACACAGTGATTTACATCATTTACCCGGACGGGAGACCTGGCACATCCCTGTCTTGTAATTAGCCAGCGAAAGGGTATACCACTCTGTAAGGGGCGGTATAACCCCGCCGTGTGTAGACATGTGCGAACATGTGCACATGTGTGTATGGCGGCTTTGAAAAGGTCACTGTATATGGAGAATCCTAATAAATAAAAATAAATAAATTTGCCAAGAACAAAAGCAAGAAGGGATAAAAATGTTTCTTGTTGGACATGCTATCCCAACATAGAGTAGACAGACATTATATATGTATTATAACCTTACAATGTTGTGATACAAGCTTTTATTTATCTACATTGTTAAGTATGAAATGTTAATGAGGCTTTCAACATTTTAACTGTAAAATCAAGAAGGAAAATTTGCTTGAACTTAGCCTTCTATCTGCTGACTTCAATGTCAAATGTCACATGACTGTATAAAGCTAAAGGCACAAGAACAAGTAACAAACATTAACACTTTCATTTCTTTGTCACAGAAGCGGATTGGGTGTTATCACCATGGCAACAGGCATCAACAGCTCTGGTGAGGTGGGAAGCAGTTTGGAGGGGGAGCTTGCTGGCAGAGTTGCTGCAGCAAAAACATTTCAGTGTGAGGAGTGCAGCAAGCAGTTCACTTGGCTGAGTCATCTGAGGGCTCATGTACGCACTCACACAGGGGAGAAACCCTACAGGTGTGAGGAGTGCAGCAGGCAGTTCAGTCGGGTGGGTCATCTGGTGAGACACATGCGGACTCACACAGGGGAGAAACCCTACAGGTGTGAGAAGTGCAGCCGGCAGTTCAGTGAGCTGGGAAGTCTGAAGAGACACATGAGGACTCACACAGGGGAGAAACCGTACTGGTGTGAGGAGTGCAGCAGGCAGTTCAGTCAGCTTAGTGATCTCAAGGTACACATGCACACTCATACTGGGGAGAAACCCTTCATGTGTGGGGAGTGCAGCAGACAGTTCAGTCAGCTGGGTCATCTGCAAATTCACATGCGGACTCACACAGGCGAGAAACCATACAAGTGTGAGGAGTGCAGCAAGCAGTTCACTACTCAGAGTAATCTGAAGACACACATGCGGACTCACACAGGGGAGAAACCCTACAGGTGTGGGGAGTGCAGCAGGCAGTTCAGTCAGCTGGATCACCTGAGTACTCACATGCGGACTCATACAGGCGAGAAACCCTACAAGTGTGAGGAGTGCAGCAAGCAGTTCAGTGTGTTGCATAGTCTGAAAACTCACATGCGAACTCACACAGGGGAGAAACCTTACAACTGTGAGGAGTGCAGCAGGCAGTTCAGTCATCTGGGTCATCTGAAAAGCCACATGCGGACTCACACAGGGGAGAAACCCTACAGGTGTGAGGAGTGCAGCAGGCTGTTTAATCAGCTGGGTGATCTGAAGAAACACATGCGGACTCACACTGGGGAGAAACCCTACAAGTGTGAGGAATGCAGCAGGCAGTTCAGTGAGCTTGGTAATTTGAAGACACATATGCGTACTCACACGGGGGAGAAACCCTTCAGATGTGGGGAGTGCAGCAAGCAGTTTAGTTGTCAGAATCATCTGAAAAGACACATGCGGACTCACACAGGGGAGAAACCCTACACGTGTGAGAAGTGCAGCACACAGTTCAGTCAGCTGGATCATCTGAAGAGACATATGCAGACCCACACCTGACATGGGAGTCTGGCAAACTGTTTATAAGTCATAGAAAAAAAGACATGAAAACTTATTTGTGACAAACTGTATGGTGAAAGGAAACAGCTGACTAGTGGTGGGTACTGGTACATGTATGATATACTGGTACTAAATCGGTTTTCTTGTTGGAACAGGCCAGAAAAAATGGACAGTAAAAAATCACCAGTTTATATCGGCAGTTGTTTACACGTTTAGGCTCTTACCGATTCAAGAAAATAACGAGCAAAGTTAAGTTTATGGTCATTTCTACCAATTTCCTACAGTCAGAGTTTACATGAAGACATGATTTTGAAATGCCAGTGGGAGTTGGATACTCCGCCAAATAGAATCCTTTGTAGAAAATTGGACAATTATTTTCAGTATCGCCCATTCACAAGTTTTCACAGCCAATTAGGTCCAGGTTCAGGTCAGGACCGGGACCTCATCCTCTGTGCCAGAATTTTCTGTACGGATACCCATAAGGGGAGCTGATGGTCTCCAAAACACTGGTGTAGATTACTAATCCTGTCATCATCTTCAGTGTAGGAGATATTGTCTGTAGTGCATGTACTGCCATACTGGGAATTGATATTGTGGTCTGTAATTTAGCAGCTTAGAAGAAAGGGGTTTTCACATGGCATTTGATTTAAATGTAAAAACTTTTTTTCTAGCTTGCCTCAGTCAGACTCAGAGTGATAATACAATGTAATTGTAATGATAAAATTTTATCGGTTCATTAGTGACCACTGAAGTTGCTAGAATTAAGCTTCAGTAACAATTCAAAGATTGCAGTATCTAGCAGACAAGTTTGAACCAATATTTTGAATCTTTAGTATGGATTGAAGAATGCAGTTCAGTCAGCCGGAAAGCCTGCATTGCATGTAAGGATTTGTATGTCTACTGCCCCAGGAGTAAGACGTTGGATTAAGATTCCTTAGTTTTTGGTTTGTAACATTTATGGTATGAAGCATGAAGTTGTGATGATCCTTTCATTATTTGATAAGATGATGAAAGTCTGAAAGTGTTAAGTCATATTTTTACCATGGCCTATGTACCACTAACTACTGATATGATTTAGTAAATGTATCTTTTTCTACTCGAGAGGCCTTTCTTGGTTGGGTCGACCTTTTTTATTCCGTTATATGTATTTCTGTTTTTGAAGTTTATATATAAAAATAGTGTTATGAAATATATTCTTAGAAAAAAAAGAATGTTATAGTCAACATGGTAACAGTTGAGTGTTTTAGTTTGTTTATACTTCAGTATGGTAGGTAGAGATATGTTTGACATTTTGGTTATTTTTTGTTCACATGGTTCAAGTTATTGACATGTATGTTAGAAATAAAGTTACCAGTGTAGTAGTCTGATTTGCTGTGTTTTGTTGACATTAGCTAACAGGAGTCAGAGCTTCTTCAGTTCAGTTCAGTCATCCATCTGGGGACCCTATGACCAAGGATAGAATGTCCTTGCTATGACAGACAGGAGGTCTCCGTCTTGGAGGCCAACAGGCCTCAATTACCCTCCTAAGGGTCATGGATGGTCGGCCGCATCTTTTCTTGTCGTCGGGCCACCAGAGAAGAACCCTTCCGGCCATCTCGTCATGCATCACATGACTGGCAAAGCTTCTTGGGGATATCAAAATTGTAGAAGATCTAATGCTTATAGAAATCAGAATACTAGTAACGGGATGTTTTGCTGCCGTAGGACAGTCGCTAGGATGACCAAAGTGTACTCTGCAAGCAGAAGTCTGTTTTTTGACGTATATTGTCAATCTATTTGTCTGTTAGTCTGGCTTATGGACATGAAGAAAACATGACAAAATACAAACACCAACGAAAAAAAAATGTCTAAAAATATGTCAGGAAAACAACTTGAGCTGAACTTCTTGAGTAACAAAATTCGCCAGGTTTCTTGGACGTCACTCATCTCCAAGCTGATTTGCCGGTGGCATAAGACAGTATCAAAGGCTGGACAAGCAGTGTGCTAGTTGGACACTGGTCAGGTTTTCACATTGTCTTATGCCACCGGCAAGTCTGCTTGGAGATCAAATGCTCACCCACAACCCGAAAATCTTTTGAAAATCCATCTTAAGTTTCAAAGAGTTATTTGTGCTGACAAACACAAATTGTTGACCTGGAAACAAAACTCCCTTCACCAAGGTAATAGATTTTAGTTAATCTGTGTTGGTAAACAATGGATTGTGGGTGCCAGGTAACCTATGTCGCCCCCCGTCTCAGTTCAATGTTGGACGGTGAGCTCAAATGTACAGCTTATCAGGCGTCCGTGTCGACCTGGTGCGAAAGACCCGGCCTCTGCAGCCGTCAGAGCGCATGAGGCGGTGATATCGGGTGTTCACCTGTCCAGGCCTATGACGTCATCGTGGCCTCGGAACCACGGGAATGTATAATCGCAAGATATGGCCAGAAAGAGACATCTATCCCCCAAACTAGGGTGCCTATCACGAGCGCCTTGGCCAGGAGCATGGCTGGGGACACATGGCAGTCGCACATCTCGTCTCCGCTCTTAAGGGCCCTTAAATTACCCTGGGCCCCATTGCAATGCATTGCGCCAGGGTAATTTGCGCCTATTTTTTATATGCCGAGGAAGTACCACCGGCCTTTAGCACCAAGACATGCCCGTCGGCCGTCCGCGTCGACCTGGTGCGAAAGACCCGGCCTCTGCAGCCGTCAGAGCGCATGAGGCGGTGATATCGGGTGTTCACCTGTCCAGGCCTATGACGTCATCGTGGCCTCGGAACCACGGGAATGTATAATCGCAAGATATGGCCAGAAAGAGACATCTATCCCCCAAACTAGGGTGCCTATCACGAGCGCCTTGGCCAGGAGCATGGCTGGGGACACATGGCAGTCGCACATCTCGTCTCCGCTCTTAAGGGCCCTTAAATTACCCTGGGCCCCATTGCAATGCATTGCGCCAGGGTAATTTGCGCCTATTTTTTATATGCCGAGGAAGTACCACCGGCCTTTAGCACCAAGACATGCCCGTCGGCCGTCCGCGTCGACCTGGTGCGAAAGACCCGGCCTCTGCAGCCGTCAGAGCGCATGAGGCGGTGATATCGGGTGTTCACCTGTCCAGGCCTATGACGTCATCGTGGCCTCGGAACCACGGGAATGTATAATCGCAAGATATGGCCAGAAAGAGACATCTATCCCCCAAACTAGGGTGCCTATCACGAGCGCCTTTGCCAGGAGCATGGCTGGGGACACATGGCAGTCGCACATCTCGTCTCCGCTCTTAAGGGCCCTTAAATTACCCTGGGCCCCATTGCAATGCATTGCGCCAGGGTAATTTGCGCCTATTTTTTATATGCCGAGGAAGTACCACCGGCCTTTAGCACCAAGACATGCCCGTCGGCCGTCCGCGTCGACCTGGTGCGAAAGACCCGGCCTCTGCAGCCGTCAGAGCGCATGAGGCGGTGATATCGGGTGTTCACCTGTCCAGGCCTATGACGTCATCGTGGCCTCGGAACCACGGGAATGTATAATCGCAAGATATGGCCAGAAAGAGACATCTATCCCCCAAACTAGGGTGCCTATCACGAGCGCCTTGGCCAGGAGCATGGCTGGGGACACATGGCAGTCGCACATCTCGTCTCCGCTCTTAAGGGCCCTTAAATTACCCTGGGCCCCATTGCAATGCATTGCGCCAGGGTAATTTGCGCCTATTTTTTATATGCCGAGGAAGTACCACCGGCCTTTAGCACCAAGACATGCCCGTCGGCCGTCCGCGTCGACCTGGTGCGAAAGACCCGGCCTCTGCAGCCGTCAGAGCGCATGAGGCGGTGATATCGGGTGTTCACCTGTCCATGCCTATGACGTCATCGTGGCCTCGGAACCACGGGAATGTATAATCGCAAGATATGGCCAGAAAGAGACATCTATCCCCCAAACTAGGGTGCCTATCACGAGCGCCTTGGCCAGGAGCATGGCTGGGGACACATGGCAGTCGCACATCTCGTGTCCGCTCTTAAGGGCCCTTAAATTACCCTGGGCCCCATTGCAATGCATTGCGCCAGGGTAATTTGCGCCTATTTTTTATATGCCGAGGAAGTACCACCGGCCTTTAGCACCAAGACATGCCCGTCGGCCGTCCGCGTCGACCTGGTGCGAAAGACCCGGCCTCTGCAGCCGTCAGAGCGCATGAGGCGGTGATATCGGGTGTTCACCTGTCCAGGCCTATGACGTCATCGTGGCCTCGGAACCACGGGAATGTATGATCGCAACATATGGCCAGAAAGAGACATCTATCCCCCAAACTAGGGTGCCTTTCACGAGCGCCTTGGCCAGGAGCATGGCTGGGGACACATGGCAGTCGCACATCTCGTGTCCGCTCTTAAGGGCCCTTAAATTACCCTGGGCCCCATTGCAATGCATTGCGCCAGGGTAATTTGCGCCTATTTTTTATATGCCGAGGAAGTACCACCGGCCTTTAGCACCAAGACATGCCCGTCGGCCGTCCGCGTCGACCTGGTGCGAAAGACCCGGCCTCTGCAGCCGTCAGAGCGCATGAGGCGGTGATATCGGGTGTTCACCTGTCCAGACCTATGACGTCATCGTGGCCTCGGAACCACGGGAATGTATGATCGCAACATATGGCCAGAAAGAGACATCTATCCCCCAAACTAGGGTGCCTATCACGAGCGCCTTGGCCAGGAGCATGGCTGGGGACACATGGCAGTCGCACATCTCGTCTCCGCTCTTAAGGACCCTTAAATTTCCCTGGGCCCCATTGCAATGCATTGCGCCAGGGTAATTTGCGCCTATTTTTATATGCCGAGGAAGTACCACCGGCCTTTAGCACCAAGACATGCCCGTCGGCCGTCCGCGTCGACCTGGTGCGAAAGACCCGGCCTCTGCAGCCGTCAGAGCGCATGAGGCGGTGATATCGGGTGTTCACCTGTCCAGGCCTATGACGTCATCGTGGCCTCGGAACCACGGGAATGTATAATCGCAAGATATGGCCAGAAAGAGACATCTATCCCCCAAACTAGGGTGCCTATCACGAGCGCCTTGGCCAGGAGCATGGCTGGGGACACATGGCAGTCGCACATCTCGTCTCCGCTCTTAAGGGCCCTTAAATTACCCTGGGCCCCATTGCAATGCATTGCGCCAGGGTAATTTGCGCCTATTTTTTATATGCCGAGGAAGTACCACCGGCCTTTATCACCAAGACATGCCCGTCGGCCGTCCGCGTCGACCTGGTGCGAAAGACCCGGCCTCTGCAGCCGTCAGAGCGCATGAGGCGATGATATCGGGTGTTCACCTGTCCAGGCCTATGACGTCATCGTGGCCTCGGAACCACGGGAATGTATGATCGCAACATATGGCCAGAAAGAGACATCTATCCCCCAAACTAGGGTGCCTATCACGAGCGCCTTGGCCAGGAGCATGGCTGGGGACACATGGCAGTCGCACATCTCGTCTCCGCTCTTAAGGGCCCTTAAATTACCCTGGGCCCCTTTGCAATGCATTGCGCCAGGGTAATTTGCGCCTATTTTTTATATGCCGAGGAAGTACCACCGGCCTTTAGCACCAAGACATGCCCGTCGGCCGTCCGCGTCGACCTGGTGCGAAAGACCCGGCCTCTGCAGCCGTCAGAGCGCATGAGGCGGTGATATCGGGTGTTCACCTGTCCAGGCCTATGACGTCATCGTGGCCTCGGAACCACGGGAATGTATAATCGCAACATATGGCCAGAAAGAGACACCTATCCCCCAAACTAGGGTGCCTATCACGAGCGCCTTGGCCAGGAGCATGGCTGGGGACACATGGCAGTCGCACATCTCGTCTCCGCTCTTAAGGGCCCTTAAATTACCCTGGGCCCCATTGCAATGCATTGCGCCAGGGTAATTTGCGCCTATTTTTATATGCCGAGGAAGTACCACCGGCATTTAGCACCAAGACATGCCCGTCGGCCGTCCGCGTCGACCTGGTGCGAAAGACCCGGCCTCTGCAGCCGTCAGAGCGCATGAGGCGGTGATATCGGGTGTTCACCTGTCCAGGCCTATGACGTCATCGTGGCCTCGGAACCACGGGAATGTATAATCGCAAGATATGGCCAGAAAGAGACATCTATCCCCCAAACTAGGGTGCCTTCACGAGCGCCTTGGCCAGGAGCATGCCTGGGGACACATGGCAGTCGCACATCTCGTCTCCGCTCTTAAGGGCCCTTAAATTACCCTGGGCCCCATTGCAATGCATTGCGCCAGGGTAATTTGCGCCTATTTTTTATATGCCGAGGAAGTACCACCGGCCTTTAGCACCAAGACATGCCCGTCGGCCGTCCGCGTCGACCTGGTGCGAAAGACCCGGCCTCTGCAGCCGTCAGAGCGCATGAGGCGGTGATATCGGGTGTTCACCTGTCCAGGCCTATGACGTCATCGTGGCCTCGGAACCACGGGAATGTATAATCGCAAGATATGGCCAGAAAGAGACATCTATCCCCCAAACTAGGGTGCCTATCACGAGCGCCTTGGCCAGGAGCATGGCTGGGGACACATGGCAGTCGCACATCTCGTCTCCGCTCTTCAGGGCCCTTAAATTACCCTGGGCCCCATTGCAATGCATTGCGCCAGGGTAATTTGCGCCTATTTTTTATATGCCGAGGAAGTACCACCGGCCTTTAGCACCAAGACATGCCCGTCGGCCGTCCGCGTCGACCTGGTGCGAAAGACCCGGCCTCTGCAGCCGTCAGAGCGCATGAGGCGGTGATATCGGGTGTTCACCTGTCCAGGCCTATGACGTCATCGTGGCCTCGGAACCACGGGAATGTATAATCGCAAGATATGGCCAGAAAGAGACATCTATCCCCCAAACTAGGGTGCCTATCACGAGCGCCTTGGCCAGGAGCATGGCTGGGGACACATGGCAGTCGCACATCTCGTCTCCGCTCTTAAGGGCCCTTAAATTACCCTGGGCCCCATTGCAATGCATTGCGCCAGGGTAATTTGCGCCTATTTTTTATATGCCGAGGAAGTACCACCGGCCTTTAGCACCAAGACATGCCCGTCGGCCGTCCACGTCGACCTGGTGCGAAAGACCCGGCCTCTGCAGCCGTCAGAGCGCATGAGGCGGTGATATCGGGTGTTCACCTGTCCAGACCTATGACGTCATCGTGGCCTCGGAACCACGGGAATGTATGATCGCAACATATGGCCAGAAAGAGACATCTATCCCCCAAACTAGGGTGCCTATCACGAGCGCCTTGGCCAGGAGCATGGCTGGGGACACATGGCAGTCGCACATCTCGTCTCCGCTCTTAAGGGCCCTTAAATTACCCTGGGCCCCATTGCAATGCATTGCGCCAGGGTAATTTGCGCCTATTTTTTATATGCCGAGGAAGTACCACCGGCCTTTAGCACCAAGACATGCCCGTCGGCCGTCCACGTCGACCTGGTGCGAAAGACCCGGCCTCTGCAGCCGTCAGAGCGCATGAGGCGGTGATATCGGGTGTTCACCTGTCCAGGCCTATGACGTCATCGTGGCCTCGGAACCACGGGAATGTATAATCGCAAGATATGGCCAGAAAGAGACATCTATCCCCCAAACTAGGGTGCCTATCACGAGCGCCTTGGCCAGGAGCATGGCTGGGGACACATGGCAGTCGCACATCTCGTCTCCGCTCTTAAGGGCCCTTAAATTACCCTGGGCCCCATTGCAATGCATTGCGCCAGGGTAACTTGCGCCTATTTTTTATATGCCGAGGAAGTACCACCGGCCTTTAGCACCAAGACATGCCCGTCGGCCGTCCGCGTCGACCTGGTGCGAAAGACCCGGCCTCTGCAGCCGTCAGAGCGCATGAGGCGGTGATATCGGGTGTTCACCTGTCCAGGCCTATGACGTCATCGTGGCCTCGGAACCACGGGAATGTATAATCGCAAGATATGGCCAGAAAGAGACATCTATCCCCCAAACTAGGGTGCCTATCACGAGCGCCAGTCGCACATCTCGTCTCCGCTCTTAAGGGCCCTTAAATTACCCTGGGCCCCATTGCAATGCATTGCGCCAGGGTAATTTGCGCCTATTTTTTATATGCCGAGGAAGTACCACCGGCCTTTAGCACCAAGACATGCCCGTCGGCCGTCCACGTCGACCTGGTGCGAAAGACCCGGCCTCTGCAGCCGTCAGAGCGCATGAGGCGGTGATATCGGGTGTTCACCTGTCCAGGCCTATGACGTCATCGTGGCCTCGGAACCACGGGAATGTATAATCGCAAGATATGGCCAGAAAGAGACATCTATCCCCCAAACTAGGGTGCCTATCACGAGCGCCTTGGCCAGGAGCATGGCTGGGGACACATGGCAGTCGCACATCTCGTCTCCGCTCTTAAGGGCCCTTAAATTACCCTGGGCCCCATTGCAATGCATTGCGCCAGGGTAACTTGCGCCTATTTTTTATATGCCGAGGAAGTACCACCGGCCTTTAGCACCAAGACATGCCCGTCGGCCGTCCGCGTCGACCTGGTGCGAAAGACCCGGCCTCTGCAGCCGTCAGAGCGCATGAGGCGGTGATATCGGGTGTTCACCTGTCCAGGCCTATGACGTCATCGTGGCCTCGGAACCACGGGAATGTATAATCGCAAGATATGGCCAGACAGAGACATCTATCCCCCAAACTAGGGTGCCTATCACGAGCGCCTTGGCCAGGAGCATGGCTGGGGACACACGGCAGTCGCACATCTCGTCTCCGCTCTTAAGGGCCCTTAAATTACCCTGGGCCCCATTGCAATGCATTGCGCCAGGGTAATTTGCGCCTATTTTTTATATGCCGAGGAAGTACCACCGGCCTTTAGCACCAAGACATGCCCGTCGGCCGTCCACGTCGACCTGGTGCGAAAGACCCGGCCTCTGCAGCCGTCAGAGCGCATGAGGCGGTGATATCGGGTGTTCACCTGTCCAGGCCTATGACGTCATCGTGGCCTCGGAACCACGGGAATGTATAATCGCAAGATATGGCCAGAAAGAGACATCTATCCCCCGAAACTAGGGTGCCTATCACGAGCGCCTTGGCCAGGAGCATGGCTGGGGACACATGGCAGTCGCACATCTCGTCTCCGCTCTTAAGGGCCCTTAAATTACCCTGGGCCCCATTGCAATGCATTGCGCCAGGGTAATTTGCGCCTATTTTTTATATGCCGAGGAAGTACCACCGGCCTTTATCACCAAGACATGCCCGTCGGCCGTCCGCGTCGACCTGGTGCAAAAGACCCGGCCTCTGCAGCCGTCAGAGCGCATGAGGCGAGTGATATCGGGTGTTCACCTGTCCAGGCCTATGACGTCATGGTGGCCTCGGAACCACGGGAATGTATAATCGCAAGATATGGCCAGAAAGAGACATCTATCCCCCAAACTAGGGTGCCTATCACGAGCGCCTTGGCCAGGAGCATGGCTGGGGACACATGGCAGTCGCACATCTCGTCTCCGCTCTTAAGGGCCCTTAAATTACCCTGGGCCCCATTACAATGCATTGCGCCAGGGTAATTTGCGCCTATTTTTTATATGCCGAGGAAGTACCACCGGCCTTTAGCACCAAGACATGCCCGTCGGCCGTCCGCGTCGACCTGGTGCGAAAGACCCGGCCTCTGCAGCCGTCAGAGCGCATGAGGCGGTGATATCGGGTGTTCACCTGTCCAGGCCTATGACGTCATCGTGGCCTCGGAACCACGGGGAATGTATGAATCGCAACATATGGCCAGAAAGAGACATCTATCCCCCAACTAGGGTGCCTATCACGAGCGCCTTGGCCAGGAGCATGGCTGGGGACACATGGCAGTCGCACATCTCGTCTCCGCTCTTAAGGGCCCTTAAATTACCCTGGGCCCCATTGCAATGCATTGCGCCAGGGTAATTTGCGCCTATTTTTTATATGCCGAGGAAAGTACCACCGGCCTTTAGCACCAAGACATGCCCGTCGGCCGTCCGCGTCGACCTGGTGCGAAAGACCCGGCCTCTGCAGCCGTCAGAGCGCATGAGGCGGTGATATCGGGTGTTCACCTGTCCAGGCCTATGACGTCATCGTGGCCTCGGAACCACGGGAATGTATAATCGCAAGATATGGCCAGAAAGAGACATCTATCCCCCAAACTAGGGTGCCTATCACGAGCGCCTTGGCCAGGAGCATGGCTGGGGGACACATGGCAGTCGCACATCTCGTGTCCGCTCTTAAGGGCCCTTAAATTACCCTGGGCCCCATTGCAATGCATTGCGCCAGGGTAATTTGCGCCATTTTTTATATGCCGAGGAAGTACCCACCGGCCTTTATCACCAAGACATGCCCGTCGGCCGTCCGCGTCGACCTGGTGCGAAAGACCCGGCCTCTGCAGCCGTCAGAGCGCATGAGGCGATGATATCGGGTGTTCACCTGTCCAGGCCTATGACGTCATCGTGGCCTCGGAACCACGGGAATGTATGATCGCAACATATGGCCAGAAAGAGACATCTATCCCCCAAACTAGGGTGCCTATCACGAGCGCCTTGGCCAGGAGCATGGCTGGGGACACATGGCAGTCGCACATCTCGTGTCCGCTCTTAAGGGCCCTTAAATTACCCTGGGCCCCATTGCAATGCATTGCGCCCAGGGTAATTTGCGCCTATTTTTTATATGCCGAGGAAGTAGTACCACCGGCCTTTAGCACCAAGACATGCCCGTCGGCCGTCCGCGTCGACCTGGTGCGAAAGACCCGGCCTCTGCAGCCGTCAGAGCGCATGAGGCGGTGATATCGGGTGTTCACCTGTCCAGGCCTATGACGTCATCGTGGCCTCGGAACCACGGGAATGTATAATCGCAAGATATGGCCAGAAAGAGACATCTATCCCCGAACTAGGGTGCCTATCACGAGCGCCTTGGCCAGGAGGCATGGCTGGGGACACATGGCAGTCGCACATCTCGTCTCCGCTCTTCAGGGCCCTTAAATTACCCTGGGCCCCATTGCAATGCATTGCGCCAGGGTAATTTGCGCCTATTTTTTATATGCCGAGGAAGTACCACCGGCCTTTATCACCAAGACATGCCCGTCGGCCGTCCGCGTCGACCTGGTGCGAAAGACCCGGCCTCTCTGCAGCCGTCAGAGCGCATGAGGCGATGATATCGGGTGTTCACCTGTCCAGGCCTATGACGTTCATCGTGGCCTCGGAACCACGGGAATGTATAATCGCAACATATGGCCAGAAAGAGACATCTATCCCCCAAACTAGGGTGCCTATCACGAGCGCCTTGGCCAGGAGCATGGCTGGGGACACATGGCAGTCGCACATCTCGTCTCCGCTCTTAAGGGCCCTTAAATTACCCTGGGCCCCATTGCAATGCATTGCGCCAGGGTAATTTGCGCCTATTTTTTATGCCGAGGGAAGTAACCACCGGCCTTTGTCACAAGACATGCCCGTCGGCCGTCCGCGTCGACCTGGTGCGAAAAGACCCGGCCTCTGCAGCCGTCAGAGCGCATGAGGCGGTGATATCGGGTGTTTCACCTGTCCCAGGCCTATGGACGTCATCGTGGCCTCGGAACCACGGGGAATGTATGATCGCAAACATATGGCCAGAAAGAGACATTATCCCCCAAACTAGGGTGCCTATCACGAGCGCCTTGGCCAGGAGCATGGCTGGGACACATGGCAGTCGCACAATCTCGTGTCCGCTGTCTTAAGGGCCCTTAAATTACCCTGGGCCCCATTGCAATGCATTGCGCCAGGGTAATTTGCGCCTATTTTTTATATGCGAGGAAGTACCACCGGCCTTTAGCACCAGACATGCCCGTCGGCCGTCCGCGTCGACCTGGTGCGAAAAGACCCGGCCTCTGCAGCCGTCAGAGCGCATGAGGCGGTGATATCGGGTGTTCACCTGTCCAGGCCTATGACGTCATCGTGGCCTCGGAACCACGGGAATGTATAATCGCAAGATATGGCCAGAAAGAGACATCTATCCCCCAAACTAGGGTGCCTATCACGAGCGCCTTGGCCAGGAGCATGGCTGGGGACACATGGCAGTCGCACATCTCGTCTCCGCTCTTAAGGGCCCTTAAATTACCCTGGGCCCCATTGCCAATGCATTGCGCCAGGGTAATTTGCGCCTATTTTTTATATGCCGAGGAAGTACCACCGGCCTTTATCACCAAGACATGCCCGTCGGCCGTCCGCGTCGACCTGGTGCGAAAGACCCGGCCTCTGCAGCCGTCAGAGCGCATGAGGCGATGATATCGGGTGTTCACCTGTCCCAGGCCTATGACGTCATCGTGGCCTCGGAACCACGGGAATGTATAATCGCAACATATGGCCAGAAAGAGACATCTATCCCCCAAACTAGGGTGCCTATCACGAGCGCCTTGGCCAGGAGCATGGCTGGGGACACATGGCAGTCGCACATCTCGTCTCCGCTCTAAGGGCCCTTAAATTACCCTGGGCCCCCATTGCAATGCATTGCGCCAGGGTAATTTGCGCCTATTTTTTATATGCCGAGGAAGTACCACCGGCCTTTAGCACCAAGACATGCCGTCGGCCGTCCGCGTCGACCTGGTGCGAAAGACCCGGCCTCTGCAGCCGTCAGAGCGCATGAGGCGGTGATATCGGGTGTTCACCTGTCCAGGCCTATGACGTCATCGTGGCCTCGGAACCACGGGAATGTATAATCGCAAGATATGGCCAGAAAGAGACATCTATCCCCCAAACTAGGGTGCCTATCACGAGCGCCTTGGCCAGGAGCATGGCTGGGGACACATGGCAGTCGCACATCTCGTCTCCGCTCTTAAGGGCCCTTAAATTACCCTGGGCCCCATTGCAATGCATTGCGCCAGGGTAATTTGCGCCTATTTTTTATATGCCGAGGAAGTACCACCGGCCCTTTAGCACCAAGACATGCCCGTCGGCCGTCCGACGTCGACCTGGTTGCGAAAGACCCGGCCTCTGCAGCCGTCAGAGCGCATGAGGCGGTGATATCGGGAGCTCACCTGTCCAGGCCTATGACGTCATCGTGGCCTCGGAACCACGGGAATGTATAATCGCAAGATATGGCCAGAAAGAGACATCTATCCCCCAAACTAGTGGTGCCTATCACGAGCGCCTTGGCCAGGAGCATGGCTGGGGACACATGGCAGTCGCACATCTCGTCTCCGCTCTTAAGGGCCCTTAAATTACCCTGGGCCCCATTGCAATGCATTGCGCCAGGGTAATTTGCGCCTATTTTTTATATGCCGAGGAAGTACCACCGGCCTTTGTCACCAAGACATGCCCGTCGGCCGTCCGCGTCGACCTGGTGCGAAAGACCCGGCCTCTGCAGCCGTCAGAGCGCATGAGGCGGTGATATCGGGTGTTCACCTGTCCAGGCCTATGACGTCATCGTGGCCCTCGGAACCACGGGAATGTATAATCGCAAGATATGGCCAGAAAGAGACATCTATCCCCAAACTAGGGTGCCTATCACGAGCGCCTTGGCCAGGAGCATGGCTGGGGACACATGGCAGTCGCACATCTCGTGTCCGCTCTTAAGGGCCCTTAAATTACCCTGGGCCCATTGCAATGCAATTGCGCCAGGGTAATTTGCGCCTATTTTTTATATGCCGAGGAAGTACCACCGGCCTTTAGCACCAAGACATGCCCGTCGGCCGTCCACGTCGACCTGGTGCGAAAGACCCGGCCTCTGCAGCCGTCAGAGCGCATGAGGCGGTGATATCGGGGTGTTCACCTGTCCAGACCTATGACGTCATCGTGGCCTCGGAACCACGGGAATGTATGATCGCAACATATGGCCAGAAAGAGACATCTATCCCCCAAACTAGGGTGGCCTATCACGAGCGCCTTGGCCAGGAGCATGGCTGGGGACACATGGCAGTCGCACATCTCGTCTCCGCTCTTAAGGGCCCTTAAATTACCCTGGGCCCCATTGCAATGCATTGCGCCAGGGTAATTTGCGCCTATTTTTTATATGCCGAGGAAGTACCCACCGGCCTTTAGCACCAAGACATGCCCGTCGCCGTCCGCGTCGACCTGGTGCGAAAGACCCGGCCTCTGCAGCCGTCAGAGCGCATGAGGCGGTGATATCGGGTGTTCACCTGTCCAGGCTATGACGTCATCGTGGCCTCGGAACCACGGGAATGTATGAATCGCAACATATGGCCAGAAAGAGACATCTATCCCCCAAACTAGGGTGCCTATCACGAGCGCCTTGGCCAGGAGCATGGCTGGGACACATGCAGTCGCACATCTCGTCTCCGCTCTTAAGGGCCCTTAAATTACCCTGGGCCCCATTGCAATGCATTGCGCCAGGGTAACTTGCGCCTATTTTTTATATGCCGAGGAAGTACCACCGGCCTTTAGCACCAAGACATGCCCGTCGGCCGTCCACGTCGAACCTGGTGCGAAAGACCCGGCCTCTGCAGCCGTCAGAGCGCATGAGGCGGTGATATCGGGTGTTCACCTGTCCAGGCCTATGACGTCATCGTGGCCTCGGAACCACGGGAATGTATAATCGCAAGATATGGCCAGAAAGAGACCATCTATCCCCCCGAACTAGGGTGCCTATCACGAGCCGCCTTGGCCAGGAGCATGGCTGGGACACATGGCAGTCGCACATCTCGTCTCCGCTCTTAAGGGCCCTTAAATTACCCTGGGCCCCATTGCAATGCATTGCGCCAGGGTAATTTGCGCCTATTTTTTTTATGCCGAGGAGTACCACCGGCCTTTATCACCAAGACATGCCCGTCGGCCGTCCGCGCGTCGACCTGGTGCGAAAGACCCGCCTCTGCAGCCGTCAGAGCGCATGAGGCGGTGATATCGGGTGTTCACTGTCCAGGCCTATGACGTCATCGTGGCCTCGGAACCAGGGAATGTATATAATCGCAAGATATGGCCAGAAAGAGACATCTATCCCCCAAACTAGGGTGCCTATCACGAGCGCCTTGGCCAGGAGCATGGCTGGGGACACATGGCAGTCGCACATCTCGTGTCCGCTCTTAGGGCCCTTAAATTACCCTGGGCCCCATTGCAATGCATTGCGCCAGGGTAATTTGCGCCTATTTTTTATATGCCGAGGAAGTACCACCGGCCTTTAGCACCAAGACATGCCCGTCGGCCGTCCACGTCGACCTGGTGCGAAAGACCCGGCCTCTGCAGCCGTCAGAGCGCATGAGGCGGTGATATCGGGTGTTCACCTGTCCAGACCTATGACGTCATCGTGGCCTCGGAACCACGGAATGTATGATCGCAACATATGGCCAGAAAGAGACATCTATCCCCCAAACTAGGGTGCCTATCACGAGGCGCCTTGGCCAGGAGCATGGCTGGGGACACATGGCAGTCGCACATCTCGTCTCCGCTCTTAAGGGCCCTTAAATTACCCTGGGCCCCATTGCAATGCATTGCGCCAGGGTAATTTGCGCCTATTTTTATATGCCGAGGAAGTACCACCGGCCTTTAGCACCAAGACATGCCCGTCGGCCGTCCGCGTCGACCTGGTGCGAAAGACCCGGCCTCTGCAGCCGTCAGAGCGCATGAGGCGGGTGATATCGGGTGTTCACCTGTCCAGGCTATGACGTCATCGTGGCCTCGGAACCACGGGAATGTATAATCGCAAATATGGCCAGAAAGAGACATCTATCCCCCAAACTAGGGTGCCTATCACGAGCGCCTGGCCAGGAGCATGGCTGGGGACACATGGCAGTCGGCACATCTCGTCTCCGCTCTTAAGGGCCCTTAAATTACCCTGGGCCCCATTGCAATGCATTGCGCCAGGGTAATTGCGCCTATTTTTTATATGCCGAGGAAGTACCACCGGCCTTTAGCACCAAGACATGCCCGTCGCCGTCCGCGTCGACCTGGTGCGAAAGACCCGGCCTCTGCAGCCGTCAGAGCGCATGAGGCGGTGATATCGGGTGTTCACCTGTCCAGGCCTATGACGTCATCGTGGCCTCGGAACCACGGGAATGTATAATCGCAAGATATGGCCAGAAAGAGACATCTATCCCCCAAACTAGGGTGCCTATCACGAGCGCCTTGGCCAGGAGCATGGCTGGGGACACATGGCAGTCGCACATCTCGTCTCCTCCGCTCTAAGGGCCCTTAAATTACCCTGGGCCCCATTGCAATGCATTGCGCCAGGGTAATTGCGCCTATTTTTTATATGCCGAGGAAGTACCCACCGGCTTTGTCACCAAGACATGCCCGTCGGCCGTTCCGCGTTCGACCTGGTGCGAAAGACCCGGCCTCTGCAGCCGTCAGAGCGCATGAGGCGGTGATATCGGGTGTTCACCTGTCCAGGCCTATGACGTCATCGTGGCTGGAACCACGGGAATGTATAATCGCAAGATATGGCCAGAAAGAGACATCTATCCCCCAAACTAGGGTGCCTATCACGAGCGCCTTGGCCAGGAGCATGGCTGGGGACACATGGCAGTCGCACATCTCGTCTCCGCTCTTAAGGGCCCTTAAATTACCCTGGGCCCCATTGCAATGCATTGCGCAGGGTAATTGCGCCTATTTTTTATATGCCGAGGAAGTACCACCGGCCTTTAGCACCAAGACATGCCCGTCGGCGTCCACGTCGACCTGGTGCGAAAGACCCGGCCTCTGCAGCCGTCAGAGCGCATGAGGCGGTGATATCGGGGTTCACCTGTCCAGAACCTATGACGTCATCGTGGCCTCGGAACCACGGGAATGTATGATCGCAACATATGGCCAGAAAGAGACATCTATCCCCAAACTAGGGTGCCTATCACGAGCGCCTTGGCCCGGAGCTGGCTGGGGACACATGGCAGTCGCACATCTCGTCTCCGCTCTTAAGGGCCCTAAAATTACCCTGGGCCCCATTGCAATGCATTGCG